>JAKSZP010014818.1:0-91834 GCA_022478985.1 Massospora cicadina
CAATTGTTAGATGGCATGCCAATGAAGGTAAAATGACAAAGGGTCAAACAATCTCCATACTGGTTGGCCTGGCACACTAGCAGATCCACTGTTTGGAAAAGCTTTTCTGAAAAGCTGTGTCAGTAAGCCAGAAGCCTCAGTGACTTTTGATTTAGAAAGAACTTCTCACTGTAGCTGTAGTCATCACTTACATAGATTAAAAACCTACCCTGGAACAAAGGGAAGAAGATCAATGAGCTCTTAGAGGACTATTCTGCCTTTTCTTTACGTCCACCTACAATTTCAGCATGATGAAGTTTGTTTTACAAAATGTAGAAACAGGATTCCTCATCCCTTTAATCCCGCACCCTATCAAAAAGTCTAGTTTAAAGACTCAGGTCACCACTAAACTCAGAGGCTTTTTAACTTCAGAGTTATTTGATACCCCTGTGAAGTCCTTGGGCGTTTCCACTTTTGATTGTATAAAAAGGTTGAGATATCATGCCATCATTTGATATCATAAGATTAACACTGAAACACAAAATGGTAGCTCATCCCTCCTTCATAATGATGATTTACTTTGTCTCCTAGTGAGGACTGTGACGGTCAAGGCTCTGCCTGACTCATAAAACCTTGACCTTCTCAACAGTGGATATTAAGGCTTATACTAGTAATGATAAAAATATAGTTTATGAGGGCGATGACATAAAATACATTCTAAAAAATCAAATTCTGATATATTAAATAAAATTAAGATTTGAGAGGCAAGGATCATCAAGGCAGCAATTAGGTCAATCAAAAGCCAAATCAAAAACTATTGATTGAGAAAATGTCAATGACAAGAAATGACAGAACAGCGAATCAGTAAGCTGTAACTCTGAAATCTGCTGAGTGTAGTGATGATGATGGCTTATAGATATGGCACCAAATTGTTTTAATGACCACCAACCTGAATTTTCTATGATGTGAGAATTTCAAGAACCATGACAAAGTGCAGCTCATTGAATCAGGAGCTTCCAACCCAAATTATGACAAAAATGGATTATTGAGAATAGGGGAAAATGGTGGCCTGGCAATTCAGAAGCTTCTAGAGAAGTTTTACCTAAAAACCTAATATAAAAGCTTGCAATATAGATAAAATGAAAACGCTGAGCTTTAATTTGTACTTGAAGCGCAAAGATATGTGCATGAAAAGGTTTCTGTGATTTTGAGGTACAACGGATGGTCTAGGATGGGCCCAGACAAGAATATCAGAGGACATGATTATTGAGTCAAACTTGAAGACAGCCCACCACCTGTGGACCACGTGGGAACAAAATATGTCATATACATCATTGTTTAGTATAAGATATAAACTGACAAAAGTTCTTAAGGCTACTTTGGCTACTAATAAAAAAAAAAAACCTCAAAAATTACGAACGAAGTTTAAAAACTCTCAAAATCATTCATTGAGATGTTGGAAGGCACTCTAGATTTAGAACAGCTCATGGAATATACCTCTGACTTTGAAAGAACTGTTGCCTCTATATAAACCCTCTCCAGCGGATAGACAGTACTCATAAGCATTGGAATTGTCTTTGCCTGCTTTTAGAGATATATCAACAACTGTTTTTAAGCCAACGGACTAATTGTCTAACCAACGCCACACTCTCCTGCTTGTGGGCCCTTATCTGGGCCTCCTGCCTAATTGTTTCAAGGTGATGTGGAAAGATTTTGTTCACCACATGGGTGTAAGTCTCAGGGAGTGTCCTTTGGCTCTCAATCGAGCTATCTTTCCATTCCCAATTAAGAAAACACCAAAGAGGATGGCAGTACCCCTCATCACCCAAGGTGATCTTGCTCACGTAGTTGATGAGCGATGGGTGACAGCTCATCCACTTCAGATCCCACCCCAATTTCCTCACTCACCTCGGCAGAACTGTTGTGGGGAATCAGTGAAATCTGTGCTGAGACTATCAACTGAAATTAGTTGGATCCAATTCAGGCGACAATCAGGCTGATGGCCAAAATTTGAATGGTTTTAAAAGCATGAAGAATGAAACATCAGCCGGATCGCCTGACAGTTTTGATTTGACCCCAAAATCAGCAGAACAAATATTAGGTGCCATCACCAAGAGTTTGAAACCCTTCAATAGTAATTCAGGCGTTGCGCCCAATAGGCTTCTATCAACTGAACAAATGGTTAATTGACCAAGCGCGGGTGGGTTGGTCGCCCCAAACCTGTTCCCAACCAAATGGTTCACTCCCTATATTGGATGGCCTTGGGGGATTCCCATCGCTTGTCGGGCCAAATGCCTTCATGCTAACTGTCAGAAATGTAATTGACCCCTGGTCCAGATGTTTGAGGTTGAACTGACAGAGACTTGGCCCGCTGCCAAATTTTGTGATGACGATTCCCAAAGAATAAACCCCCCTCTACCATCCAATTCGCTGGTTAGGCTGAATTTGTGGACCCCATCCACATTTTCACCAATTGACCACTATTTAATCAGTTGCAAGGCACTGAGAAGATTGTTGGTCGATTTTCCTTACTTTATTTCCCAAATAAAAATTTTATTGAAAACTCCCAAATTTTTATCTCCCTCCTTTCAACCACATTCCATATGGTGTTTGCCTGGTGGTCCGCCGCTCTGCACTCTGGGTGGGCCTTACCAATTCTCTTGATTACCATGATTCCCTCTATCGCCAATTGGACTCAACAAATCCAATTTCTTTGGCTCTACAACCCGGTTCTCATGACCTTTCGGCGGCAATATATAGGGATTTTCTGGCCCTATGTTTGCCAACTACAAGAGAAAATTCACCTCTCTTTTACCCCCAACGAAACGGTCTTAACAACCAAGAATCTCGCAGAAAATATCCCAGTAGTTTCCACCCTTGTTAGCAGAACCCCTGGGTCCAAAATCTATTCAGTGTGGTTTGCTGTTTTGATACTCCTAACCCTGACATTCCGCCACCATTTTGTGGTATCCTATTTCTCAACTCCATATCAAGTCATATGGTTGGCAATGCCTCTGGCATTCTGGCTTGCTTTCTGGATGCTTATGCACCCTGACTGGCAGGCCGGTCTAAACTTCTTCTGCAGTTTCTATGACATAGTCAACCAACCATTACTTCCAGCCATTCCCGCATTGATTTTCAAATTTGGCGTCGCAGTGGTTACCCTCTACCAGATGAACGTGCAATCAGTTGTATGCTGTTTGTTGCTTGTGTGGTCACTCTCTGACTTCGGGAGAAGCATCTGCTCTATTCTGGGAAAACTCCTTCAAGCTACCCAAGAGGTGAAGATCGCATCTCCTCCTATTTCCTCTAGCCTGGGGAAAATATTAAGTATCCCTTCCCAAGAAATCACCAATCAGGTTCTGGACGCACTCACTGAAGTACAAATGCGCACAACAATCACACTTAATAATGCTTCTGCGATATCTGAGGCCCAACAAGGACTTGCATTGTTAGATGCCATGGATGGGGAGGCTCATCGCTGGGTGAGAAGTCTTTTGCGTTATTCCACACAAAAAGGAGATCCTGCCTCCCTGATGGCTGTTGTATCAGCTGCCTTGAACCCCCTTTTGTCCAAATCAGACCATCTATTTAAACTGCTCTTTGCCATAGCCAAAGCCCCCAGTTTGACTTCTTTGATCTCTACCTTTTGTGAGCTGGCTCCCGCATCAAATCTTCTATTGACATGCTTCAGGCAGTCTTTAGAGCGAGTTTGGATTCAGTTTCCACTCACCACATGGTTTGGTTTACCACCCAAGGATTAATAGATAAAATAGGCGTCACCGCAACTACTATTAGCGCTTTGCCTCACCACGTTTCCTCATATCAGAAAAGGAATTTTATGATGGGATTTCTTAACGATGGTGCAGACAATGTGCCTGACACTAAAATAGTAGCAGACATGGATTCCAACTCTGCTGGAACTCCTGAGTCTGAGTTAACATCTCCAGAGATAACTTTTTACGATTCTATTCAAGCCCAGACGAAGAAACAATTAGCCCAGTCCTGGTCCTTCCAATTTTCGCTCCAGCCAAGAATCCTGACCCTGGTCCCAACACACCTATTGTTTCTTAAGCCGCCCATGAGTCAGTCATATCTCCCAATAAACAAAATTGTGCTTATATTTTGTACCCATGAGAATTAGTATTGGTTCCCACCATGTCTCCTTCGAAGCTCTGGTGGATATCAGAGCAGCGGGGAACTTCATGAGTGTAGAGTTGGCACAACAACTAAAACTAAAATATGGATGTGGACTCCTCAGTAATGGTGGCCTCCTCTGCTTATCAGTCTTCGTATGATGCTCACCAACCAATATACTTCTCAATTCACCAATATAACTTCTGCGATTGTTCTTTGGCCATGACAAACCTGGTATTTCTGGTGATCTTGGGGGTGGGATGGTGGCGCCAACAACATGTAAGGATTCATTTGGAATCAAATATGTTGTCATTTACCAATAGTGATTCAGAAGGAGAGTTCCCTCTAATTAACACCCCAAGAAAATCCAAGGAACCAGCTCTATCACCACTCTTGTCACTTCCGCGGGCATTCTGGCCAGGTCTCCTGAAAATTTAATGCCATATCGCAGAATTTTTGACATGGAAAAGGTGGCCCATCTGGCAAAACATACTAGATACAATTGTGGATTTCAGACAACTGTGGAATTGGTGAACATCAATTGCCCATTATATCCCCATATAGCGGAAGAAGAAGTTGCACTTAATACCTGGTTGGACGGTATGTTAAAAAATAGGATGGTTGTTTAAAGAAACGTCTCCCATCGCTTCCCCTATCGTCTTTGCAAGAAAATTGGATGGATCGCTCCACCCTTGCGTAGATTATGGTCACCTGAACAAAATCACAGTTACAGACCCCTACCCATTGCCCCTGGAGCAGACAATCAGTCAGGCAATTGCCAAATCCCGGGTGTTCTTGAAACTCGACCTGGTGAACGCCTTCAATCAGATTCAAGTAATGGAAGGACAAGAATGGCTGACCACAATCTGAATGAGGCGAGGCATTTTCCAATTTCGCATAATGCCCTTTGGGCTGAAAAATGCTCCCGCTACATTTTAACGAATGATGACAATGCGTTAGGGGATCTCCAGTTTTCCTGTGATATTGCTTATATTGATGATATCCTAGTCCATTCCCCAACTCCTGAGCAACACATGATCGACTTGAAAGCAGTGGTGGTTGCTTTGCACAAAGCAGGCCTGTTCCTCAAAGCTTCCAAATGCGAGTTTTACAAGGAAGAGGTTACATTTCTCAGAAACTTGGTACTTAAGGAAGGGTCGCCATCCCCCCACCAAATTAGATGCACTCCAAGAATGGCCAACCCCAACTACACAGAAGCAGCTTCAAAGTTTCTTGGGTACTATCATTTTCCTAAATAAAATTTTCTCCCGCACTTTCCCAGTTGGCCGCCCTGCTCCACCCCCTCACAGGGAAAAATGTGCCGTTTTGTTGGACCCCCAAATGCCAGCAGGCGTTTGAAGTGATTAAGAAGTATTCGTGTCTCCTCCCATTTTGAAACATGCCAATTCCACCAAACTATATATCATCGCATGTGATGCTTCATCGGTAGCTGTGTACACTGTGCTGCTTCAGGACCACGATGGTATCAAACATCTGTTCGCATATTTTCCCAAAAATTCACCGCTATGGAGCAGTCCTGGGCCATCTATGACAAGGAACTGACCGCTGTTGCATGGGCATTAACTCATTGGCAGTACCTGTTGCAAGGTGCTCATCATGAGTTAACAGTTCGCACAGATCACCAAGCTCTCTTGTATTTTTGCAAACCCCAAAAATTGGCACACCAGCAAGCCCAAACCTATTGGACCTGTGCAGTTTTAAATTCAAATATGAATTCGTCAAGGGTGCGCTAAATGTCCTTCCCAATTTCCTAAGCCATAGTCCCACTCACTGCCCCTCAGAGTCTGAGGAAGAGGATCTCGTTACCATGATCCCTGCTACCCAAATCCTATCAATTGCTCCCTCCATTGTTTCATCCACCGCGTTGTCGCCTGACAATCCTTTATTGGCCCAGGTGCTAGCCAGACAAACGGCCTGCCCTGAGGGCGTGGAGTTGATTAAACACTTGACTCACTCAAGCCCCAAACACTCCCTATATTCTTTAGAAGAAGGTCTCATCTACTTTCATTCTCATGTTTGGGTGCCTCCCTCCTTCCGCCTGAACATATTCCACGCACACCATGATCCCCCCGCGGTTGGACACCCCGGTAACAAGAAATGCATCAACCTGATCAAGCGAACCTTTAATTGGGCAGGACTGACCAAAGAGGTTTTGACTTGGATTGCCGATTGTGTTACCTGTGCTAGGGCCAAGTCAGATCTTTCTGGAAAAAATGGCCTCTTACACCATTTACAACAGGCGGAAGGTCCATGGACCTCGGTGTCCATCAATTTCATTGTCAAACTCCCTTGCTACAATAGTTTCACAGCGGTAATGGTGGTGGTAAATCGCTTTACCAAATTTAACCTTTTTATATCTTCTACTTCTGCAATTATATCAGAAGAAACGGCGCGTCTATTCATTTGCCATGTGTTTTCAATGTTCGGCCTTCCCCAGGAAATTGTTAGTGACAGGGGTACCCAGTTTACCACCCAGTTTCGGAGTGAACTCCTATTGATCCTGAAGATAACCCCCTGTCAATCCACAGCGTATCATCCCAAGTCCAACGGCCAGATTGAGCAGGTTAACCAAGTTCTCAAACAGTACCTGCGTTGTTATGCAGTAGCAGCGCAAGATACCTGGGCCAATGACCTGCCTCTTGCCCAATTTGCATATAATAATGGGACTCACACTTCCACGGGTTTCTCACCATATGAAGCAACGTTGGGTTATAACTCATCATTCTCAGTCGGGGCATGCTTGTGACCAGAAGTGCAAGCTGCCACGGATCATGCTGCCCATATTTGATTGACCTAAGCTTTAGTGTGGGAACACCATACTAAAGCTATTGACAACTACAAGCGATTCGCAGAGCATAAACGCCTTCCAGGTCATGACTTTAAGGTGGGTATTTTATGTCATGCTCGATACCCACCATTTGCAAATCCAAACCCCTTCCTGCAAATCCGCCAGCAAGCGTTCAGGTCCCCACTTAGTGGATGAGGTATTGTGTAATGGGGCGTTTCGATTGAAGCTTCCTGCGCATTGGAAGCAACACCCAGTTTTCCATGTATCCCAGCTGTCGCCCTTCAAGGGTGTGATTCCCATGGACTCAGAACCAATTGTCATCAACAACGAGGAAGAAGCTGAAGTGGAGGCCATCCTGGCATCTCGGAAGTCATGACAATCAGTCCAATACCTTGTGGCCTGGAAAGGATATTCAGCTTATGAAAGCAGTTGGGTCAAGGCGTGCGATTGCACGAATTGCATGGATCTAGTTGATGTTTTCCACACATCCCACCCCAAGGCTCCCCGCCCACCGCAGAAGGCCGTGACAATTATGGCTATCAAGTTACCCAAAGCACATAAGAACGTGGCTCTGGTGCAGTTTCCCAGTGGGGGGCCATCCCTTTGGGAAAAGGAAAGGGTAATGTAAGTCTTGGGGAGTGTCCTTTGGCTCATGATCGAGCTATCTTTCCATTCACAAGTAAGAAAACATCAAAGAGGATGGCAGTACCCCTCATCACCCAAGGCGATCTCGCTCACGTAGTTGACGAGCAATGTGTGACAGCTCGTCCACTTCAGATCCCACCCCCAATTTCCTAACTCACCTCAGCAGAACTGTTGTGGGGAATCAGTGAAATCTGTGCCAAGATTATTGAACTGAAATTAGTTGGATCCAATTCAGGCGACAATCAGGCTGATGGCCAAAATTGAATGGTTTAAAAGCATGAAGAATGAAACATCAGCTGGATCGCCTGATAGTTTCGATTTGACCCCAAAATCAGCAGAACAAATATTGGGCGCCATCACCAAGAGTTCAAAACCCTTTGATAGTAATTCAGGCGTTGCGCCCAATAGGCTTCTATCAACTGAACAAATGGTTAATTGACCAAGCGCGGGTGGGTTGGTCGCCCCAAACCTGTTCCCAACCAAATGGTCCACTCCCTATATTGGATGGCCTTGGGGGTTCCCATCGCTCATCGAACCAAACATCATCATGTTAACTGTCAGAAATGTAATTGATCCCTGGTCCAGACGTTTGAGGTCAAACTGACAGAGACTTGGCCCACTGCCAAATTTTGTGATGACGGTTCCCAAAGAATAAACCCTCCCTCTACCATCCAATTCGCTGGTTAGGCTGAATTTGTGGACCACATCCACATTTTCACCAATTGACCACTATTTAATCAGTTGCAAGGCACTGAGAAGATTGTTGGTCGATTTTCCTTACTTTATTTCCCAAATAAAAATTTTATTGAAAACTCCCAAATTTTTATCTCCCTCCTTTCAACCACATTCCATATGGTGTTTGCCTGGTGGTCCGCCGCTCTGCACTCTGGGTGGGCCTTACCAATTCTCTTGGTTACCATGATTCACTCTATCGCCAATTGGACTCAACAAATCCTTTATTTTTGGCTCTACGACCCGGTTCTCATGACCTTTCAGCAGCAATATACAGGGATTTTATGGCCCTATGTTTGCCAACTACAAGATAAAATTCACCTCTCTTTTACCCCTAACGAGATGGTCCTAACAACCAAGAATCTCACAGAAAATATCCCAGTAGTTTCCACCCCTGTTAGCAGAACCCCTGGGTCCAAAATCTATTCAGTGTGGTTTGCTGTTGGGATACTCCTAACCCTGACATTCCCGCCACCATTTTGTGGTATCCTATTTCCCAACTCCATATCAAGTCGTACAGTTGGCAATGCATCTGGAATTCTGGCTTGCTTTCTGGATGCTTACGCACCCTGACTGGCAGGCCGGTCTAAACTTATTCTGCCATTTCCATGACAATGGGCCTATGTTTTTCCACAATGGATTTTCCTGGTGTATACTGGAAGATCAAGTTGGCTCCTGAGGATTGAGCTAATTACCCCATTTCTTTCAAAATGAAGGGTTGTTTAACTTAACTACATGCTGCAAGGGCTATGCAGTTCCCCTTCATCCTTCCAGTGAGTTTTTAATGGGCTCTCAGGTGATTTGATTATGGCTTGCGTCCTAATTTACCTTGACAATTTTCCATTTTCTATATGTCTTCCATCAAGCACCTAGATCATCTCTTCCAAGTCATTGATCACCTCCAAGGAGAATCCTTGATGCTCTACCCCACCAAATGCTTGTTCTTCCAACTGAAAATTGGGTTTTCAAGGCACAAAGTCTCTAAACAAGAGGTTCAGTCTTTTCTGGACAAGGTCATCACCATAGTGAAGATGACGCCGCCTTAAAGCTTTTAGGGCATACAAGCGTTCCTAGACATGGTAGGATATTGCGTGAAATTTATACAGCGGTTTTAAACCTGGATGAACCTAAGTGTATCATCTGCACAAAATTATTTCCTTCAAATGGATTCCTAATTAGAAAAGGCTTTCAATCTACTCAGGACCACACTAATTTCACACCTGTGTTATTCCATCTGAACTCTAACCAACCCTTTGTGTTATTCATTGATGCAATGAAATCACTGTAGGGGCAATCCTGGCCCAACTTGACGAACAACAAGTAGATCAACCCATTTTTTTTTCAAAAAACCCTGAAAGAAGCTTAATTGGATTAAAATTTTACTGAACATTTATGCTTAGCTGTAATGCTTGCAGTCAAGCATTTTAAACATACTTATAAGGAACTGTTTCATTATCATCCCCAATCAGTGGGCCTTCTGGCTTCGAATCTATGACATTTCTATAGTGCATTGGGTGAGCATGACTCATAAAATTGCAGATGGGCTATCCAGGATGCCAACCCTTATTGTGTTATTGCCTGAAGAACAAAGTTTATATGCCATAAATGGCTGGCTAAAATAAAGGGAACTGGGCCCCCAGAAACAGTATAAACGTTACTCTTGATGGCCCCAGAACATTGAATACAAGATGTCATGTTATATAGGCAAGTCAACAGAAAATAGCTGCCATATTTAAGATCCTCCTCAAGAACAAAACTTTATCCTTGAAGGACACACCCATATAGTACATGGGGCAGTCTAGGAAGCCTATGAATGGTTGAGGAAACAATACTACTGGGATAAGATTCTTGAAACTGTCTCAGGAGGTTTCAGATGCTTGTTTGACATATAAAACCCAAGATTGGCTGAATCCTCGCTTCAATTATGAAGATATCGCCCCATCTAATTCTATTTAGCATCTTTAGTGTGGATGTCATAGGGCACTTATCCATGGGTCTCCATGATCACCGCTACATAAACCTAGCCTTTAAGCATCTCATAAAGTGAGCTGAGGCCATATCAGTACCTGCAGCCACTGCTAAGGCTATCACATTGTTTTTGTTTTGCTCCATTTTCACACAACATGGGTGCCCATAGTTTTGCTTTGATAAATGCGTCAAAATTCACCTCCTAAGTTGTTCAAGAATTGACCTCAGGTCTAATACTAACTAACAATTCACTGCATCATATAGCCTTCAACAAATGGTGCAGTACAGCGGGAAAATGGAACCCTAGTTCTTATTCTCTGCAAGATGGCAGCCACAGACCCCATGCAATGGAATCACTACCTGCCATCCGCCTTATTATCCTATTAAATCAGCTACCATGATTATCAAAAATTTTATTTCAGGATTTTAAGGTAGGGAGCCTTAACTGCTTAGTAGCATCTAGACTTTATTGGACTCTGCCTCATCTAGCACTTCTGAGTTGATGACAAGGGCGCTACTTAATAAGATAATTAGGCTGAAAGTGCTCGCCACCCAAAAATCAATTCTACCATCACTAGGTAAGCTACACGGTCAAATGGCAAACATTCAGCTCCTCTTTTCAATTTTGGAGATCTTGGGCTATTCTACCACCATCGTCATGGTGGGCAACCATATAAGTTAGACATTTTCTGGTTGAGACCATACCACCTAATGTTTAAGGATGGCTCTATAAATTCTATTGCTAATGTCATTTAATGCATAGTGTTTAGCCGCGTACATGCTAGGTGTTTGCGCCCTTATGTCCCTTTCTGCCAGGATCTTGAGGAGTGATGTCATTAATAATACTAATAAATGGCCTGAATAGTCTAGTGACTGGACCAATAAAACATTCAATCATCATCCACTAAGATTGAGCCTTCTTAAAATGAATTAATTGTCAACAATGGAGCCCTTGCCCTTAATTAAGGAAAGTTAGTAAAGTAGATCTAAAGGTCATCACATGATGTGACTTTTTTTTTAAAGACAGTGTCTGTCATCTGAACGCCCTTGTATAATGAATGCCAACAATCTTGAATTAAAATTTAAGAAAAAGGCTTCTGCTTAACCCCGTTCTGGATGAGAAGTGAAGATCCTGAACAAAGATCAATTGATAGCCCCATTCACCACAAAACAACTAAATTTATTCAAAGTCAATAACCAGTGGATAACATTACAAAAACTCAATGAGAAAAAGAAAAGGACGAACCAATAAACAGTTCAAAAAAACCAAAACAAAAATCTTCAACCATGTGAGGAGCGGAAAACTAATAACCCACTGTCAGAATCCAGCAAAGGTTATGCTCACTGGTGCTATGTGCGGCTGGATCCCACAATGAATAATTTAAAATAGATAATAAACTCTTAAGAAAACTAGGTTTCTACTCAAGTTTAAAGTTTTTTATGTTTTTTATTGTTTAAGCGGGGCAAAACCAAAAAAGGTCCTTTCCTCAATACTAGTATTTCCTAATTAAACTAGTTCTAATTTTGAGACCATGGGTTTTTGAGGCTAAAGTATATAAAGCTGAGTCATCCAAATTAGGGAATATAGGTTTTTGGCCTATCAGATTCAAGATAAAATTTTTGAGGCAAAACTGACCCATGTGGTAATGATTTGATGAATTGTATCCAATCATCAGCGGGTAAAATCTTCTCACCTCAGCGGTGGTCAGACTCATGTGGTAATAATTGGTTGATTTGCACCCTATCATCGTCAAGTAAAATCTTCTCACCTCGGAGGTGATCAGACCTGTGTGGTAACAAACACCTCTAATTTGGCCGAGAAGTTGGAGCAATCCTATTATCAGTTCTTACCTTATTTAGCCAATTTTGGTTATAAACCATATCTTCCCAATAGTTAGGATTCCACCAAGATTCTGCCAAGGTCTTTTCGCCATTAGTACTCATATCATCAATAACTACAATATTATTCAAAGCGCGGACTCTAACATTCTTTTTCTGGAGTCAAGAAGGAGAATGTCTGACATTGCCCCCCTCAAGAATGTTGGGAGGAGTGTAGGAGCGTAAGAAATGGGCATGTACCCAGTTTATGATAACTCCCGTGGCTAATGATTTGATGGAGTATTAATTGCCTCTTTTGTAACTGATGGAGAAAGGTCCCTCCCAAATCAAACCAAGCTTACCGCTTCTTGGGTTGATGTGGTTATGGTAGTATAACACCTTATCAGCCACTTGAAATGTAGGAAGAGGGTTGCGGAGATCATTGGTAGCCTGCCCTTCTTTAGTCACTGTTTTTGATAAGTTGGTCTTAGCTTCAGCTTGGAGTTAAATTGTTTGGTTAGCTAGCCTTCGCATGGCTTTCTCAGGCTCCTCTCCTCTAGAGAAAACATCCTTAGCCAGAAGAGCAGGTATGCTTGGTTCCCTGCCATACAAAACTCGGAAAGGGGACATTTTAAGGAACTGCTGATAACTAATCCGGTAGGCCATAAGGGCACTGGGTAAGAATTGATCCCAGTGAAGTGGATTGGAAGAGGCTATTTTGCGGAGGATGAAAACTAAGGTTCCTTTGGCTCTTTCTACTGCCCCATTGGTAGATGGATTGTACGGAGCTGAAAAGAGTTGTTGGGCTCCTAGGGAGGTAGCCAGGAGTTTGACTACTCTGGAGGTAAAATTCTTGCCATTATCACAGAGTAGTACTTGGGGGCTGCCATGTCAAGGTAAAGTGTTATGATGTTAAAAAGGTGGCTGTGGCCTTGGCCGTTTAAGCAGAAAGATCCACAGCTTCAACCCACTTAGTGAAGTGGTCGATGGCTACTAGGTTAAACCGGTTACCACTGGTAGACTGTGGAAGGGGACCTATGACATCCAAACTAATGGTGTGAAAAGGTTGTTGCGGGGTAGTTGGTTGATACTGGTATCTAGTCTTGAAACCGGATTGTTTCTTGCATGTAAGACAGGCCTCCAAGACATCAACTATAGCTTCCATCATTCCATCACAATAGTATTGATCCTTAAGCCACTCATAAGTTTTCTTAGCCCCTCCATGGCCTAAAATGGAGTGAGCTTCAAGGATGGCAGGTACACGTTCTGAGGGCTAGAGGTAAGGCAACCACTTCGCCCCCACTTGCTTATACAACTTCCTGTTTTCCACTTTGGTTTTGCGCGAGTGGCGGGCTAACATCTTCTGAACCGGATCATCTTCATCCTCCCATTCATTGGGAGTTATTTATAGATCATGCAACCTTTCAGCCTCACTATTATCCAAGTGGAGGATTGGCAGACGATACAACCCATCCACATTCATATGACGAGTTCTGGCACAATGTTCAATTTTCATATCATAAGGCTGGAGCTTTAGAGCCCAGCGAGCTAACCGTCCAGTAGGGTCCTTCATATTTTGTAGCCACTTCAATGAAGCGTGGTCAGTAACTACAGTAAAGGTGGTTCCATAAAGGAAAGGGCGGTAGTGCTTTACAGCCAACAGAACAGCCAGGCACTCCTTTTCAGTTACACTTTAGTTACGTTTGGGCTTTGAAAGCATCTTACTGAGATATGATACCGGATGATCAATACCATTTTCATCTAATTGGCCTAGGATGGCCCCAACGGCGTAGTCCAAGGCATCCACGAACAGGATAAAGGGTTTTTTGTAATCGGGTTGCCATAGGATAGGGCATCGTTGTAGTAGCTGCTTCAGGGTCTCAAAAGCGGCTTTTTGTTCAGCGCCCCATTGGAAGGGGATATTCTTCTTCAGTAAGCGAACAAGGGGCTCACTGATTTGTGAGAACTTAGGGATGAACTGATGGTAATACCCCATCATCCCTAGAAACACCTGTATATCCCGCAAATTCTTGGGGGAGGCATATTTGCAATGGCTTCGACCTTGTTCTGTAGCGGTTGGATTCCTTTTTAAAAATGGTGTTGCCAAGGAAATCCAATTTTCGCTGAAAGAAGGTGCACTTTGAAGGTTTCAACTTGATATTTGACTTACATAGCCTTTCAAACACCTCCTTCAAGTGATCCAGGTGGTCGTGGAAGGTTTTTGAGAACACAGTAATATTGTCAAGATAAACAATAACGCAGGTTAGCTTTAAGTCTTGCAAGATGTGATTTATCGCATGCTGGAAAGAGGCAGGTGCATTTCACAACCCTTGTGGTAATCGTGTGGGTTGGAAAAGACCTTCACTGCATATTGAAGCCCATTTCTTCTGGTCCTGTGAAGAAAGGTCCATTTGCCAATAACTACTGGCCAAGTCCATGGCAGAGAAAAAGTTTAAGCCAGATATTTGGGCCAGGGTATCATCTATGCAAGGGATAGGATAGCTATCCTTCTTTATGAGGTTATTTAGCTTGTGGTAGTCCATGACTACCCAGCGACCACCATCTTTCTTCTTAATTAACAACAGTGGGGAAGACCAAGGGCTTTGAGATGGAACAAGTAACCCCGCATTCAGTAACTGTGTGAGTTTTGTCCTCATATGCTGTTCCTCCACCTTTGACTTGCGATATGGCTTTGACCGAATGGGATGGGCATCACCCACATCAATGGAGTGGCACCAGCCCTTCATATGGCCATAGTCGTGAGCTGACTAGGAGAATATGTCGTTATAGTCATCAAGGAGATTATGAACTTTCTCTAGCTCAGTTGGGGTTAACTCATTCAAGATATGGACGTTTGGTAAGGTACACACCAGGTTGTCCGTTGGCAGGCCCAAATCTGCCATTGAGCTGATGGAGTGGATATGTTCAACATCCTTCACAGGGATTAAAAATTCTCGTCTAACCTCTTGGTGTTTCCATATGATCATGTCCTTAGCGGTGTGATTTCTTAACAGGAGAGTAATAGGTCGCTGATAGGCGGGGTCTAGTAGCCAAGGTAATACACGAAGCTCCAAAGGACTAAGGCCCTCAACACTTATGAGGCAACAAACAGTGGCGTGGGATTTGGAGCGTGATTTTCGTGTCAACCACTCGTTGTTCACTCAGCTTAATCACCACCTCATCTGCTGCATAAAATGTAATATCATCACTAGCCTCCACTGAATCAGGCAATTTCTTAGTGTTGCTCTCAGAGGTGACATAATGTAAAGGCAAAGCGGATAAGGGGTATTTAACCAGGCAGGTGTAGTCATTCTTAAGGAGTTCTTTGTTAGATAAGACTAACGGAACTTCGTAGTTTATTAAAGATAGGAACCCTTGCTTCATGTTAATGATGCCTTCATACTCAATCATAAACTGAGTACCTATGAGCATATCATAGGAGCTATTATCTAAGGCCACAGTGGGGGCCGATAGGATAAGCTTCCCAACGCAAATGGGAAGAGAGGAGTAAGCGCCAAGGGCGCGGGTATTGTTTGGGCCCGCAGTTCCAAACTCCCTGGCATAATCCAGGTCAGGCATCAGTTTAATCTTTTTCATCAGCCAAGATGAGATTACATTCACAGGGGAACCTGTATCCAGGATAGCCATCACCCGGACTTTGTGAACAACTACTTCAACCTTGGTAAGTGTGCTTCCAAAGTTGGTCGACAGCGCTAAGACTTCCTTGAGATGATAAGTGGAGGTTAATTTGTGGGCGGTCTCAGAGTGAGTCTCCAGAATAGACTGCATGGTATGCCCTCACTGTAAAGGGCGAACTAAGCTCAATAGGAGCTGATCAGCATCACTGGCTGTGTCAATAGTTTCCTTACAACCTATAACTGGCGGAGATAAGTATCTTTTGGTATGGTAGTTTCGTCTACTCCTTCGGCGGTTAGGCAATCAGGGACCTCCACTTCCATGGGAGCTCCCAATAATTAGTAACCAACATCACCGTAACCCCCCTCAGAGTCGGCATCAGGGGTATTCTCAACCATGGGCAAGGTTGCAATTGAAGTGGGGGAGACAGCCACGAGAGGTGGGGTAATTAGCTTTGCTTTAACCAGCATTTTTACAACCCCAGTAGTTCTGGAGGATATACCCTTAGGGCGCGCACCTATTGACTGAGCTGAAGGGGAAACCAAAGTAGGGATCTCCGCTTTGCATGCTTAAGGAATGTCCGTTTTAAGTCGCACCAAAACAGCAGGTTTTGCAGGGAGAATAGGCACAAGTGGCCTCACTTCCAACGGTTCAATAGGCCGCAGCTCACCTAAAAAAATATGGGTACGTCTAACAAAGCCTCTTTTATATCACGGAAAGTTATAAAGTGGCGTTTCACTGATATGATATGCCTGGTGAGAGAGGGTTGTGAAGCTAACCCTGTTAATATGGCGGCGATAGCATCATCCAGGGTAAGCAGGTTAGATGTAGTCAGCCTTTGAGCTTTGAGATAGAACCGCTCAGCAATACTAAAGAGGGCTTCACCCTCATACATGGTAAGGCGCATGAAAGCCTATTTTTCCCTGTATAAGCTCTGCTTGGATCCAAATTCAGCTAAGAGGCCTTCTTAACATCTGGCCAGGTGTACTGAGGATCCAGGTGAGGAAAAGATCAACTCTTGGGCTTTGCAGCTTAAACAAGGAAGAATATACTGAACTTTATGTTTATCAGTGGCGCCATCCATTGCAGCTTCATAAACGTACAAAAAGGAAGCAATGCTCCCTTCACCCAGGGTGTATCTGTCCTTTATAGATATTTTGAACAGCCGTTGCTATATCTTTTTGAAACGGGAGAAAGAGCTGTCTAGTTGCTTCTCCAGAGCAACTAATCGTGATTCAGTTAAAGAAGATCCAGAAGAGCTGCTCACGTTTACAGTCTCCATGTTAATAACCACGGTTTAGTGTACAGGCGCCCCCTTTAGTTAGCACCAAATTGTCTGAATCCAGCAAAGGTTATGCTCGCTGGTGCTATGTGCCGCTGGATCCCACAATGGATAATTTAAAATAGATAATAAACTCGTAAGAAAACTAGGTTTCTATTCAAGTTTAAAGTTTTTTATGTTTCTTATTGTTTAAGCGGGGCAAAACCAAAAAAGGTCCTTTCCTCAATACTAGTATTTCCTAATTTAAACTAGTTCGAATTTTGAGACCATGGGTTTTTGAGGCTAAAGTATATAAAGCTGAGTCATCCAAATTAGGGAATATAGGTTTTTGGCCTATCAGATTGAAGGTAAAATTTTTGAGGCAAAACTGACCCATGTGGTAATGATTTTGATGAATTGTATCCAATCATCAGCGGGTAAAATTTTCTCACCTCAGAGGTGATCAGACCTGTGTGGTAACAAACACCTCAAATTTGGCCGAGAAGTTGGAGCAATCCTATTATCAGTTCTTACCTTATTTAGCCAATTTTTGTTATAAACCATATCTTCCCAATAGTTAGGATTCCACCGAGATTCTGCCAAGGTCTTTTTGCCATTAGTACTCATATCATCAATAACTACAATACTATTCAAAGCGCGGACTCCAACATTCTTTTTCTGAAGTCAAGAAGGAGAATGTCCGACACCCACCATGGCAGAGGGTGAGGGGGGTTGGGCAGCTCTTCAACAGACATATTCTTCTCAAAAGAATCTTTATAGTTGTAAAATTGACAAAAGCAGAGAGACAGAGCATTGGGGCGTCAGCGTGGTGGGGGTGGATGGTAGTGAAAAATAATATTTCTTCCATAAAATCAGCTTGGAAGATAGCTTCTACTAATTCTGCTAGGTGATGTTCACCTTGAATGTAAGCTTTGTGGAGTTTTGCATTATTGATTATTTTTGCAGGGTGATTTTATCAGATGGGTAATTTCTGCTAGTTGTGCCACATGTTGACCGCGTTATTGGCTTCAGTAGCCAATTTGGTGATTTCCTCCTTGCTGCTTTAGGGGAAATCAGGGGAGAACTCAATTGCACTCAATGCTTGATAGTATCTAAAACTGATTGGTCCACTGCTTTGCGTAGGTTTAGCAATGAAGTGAGGCCATCGCTGCTAAGGTGATCTGATGGCCACTTTGGTAGGGGTTGTCATTGGGTTTAGAGGGAATCGCTTGGGGGATGAGATTTTGTAAAAGTCAGAATTTTAAAATTAGCCCAAACAAAATTGGGGTGGCCAAAAGGTTCAAAGGTTTCCTCATTTGAGATAACAATACCTGATTCGTCAATATCAGCCAATAATTCCCATGGATTTTGGTTCACAAGAGTAGTGGATGAAGAATTTAGGTGGGTAGAAGTCAAATGGGCTAATATGGTGTGAAAGGTGGTCCAGGCCTGAATCTGATTGGCGTGGGTGAAATTGGTTCGGTTAATGTAGGTGAATGCTTTGGTGGGGGTTCAATTTTTTACTCTGTCCCATTTAACGAGAATATTGAGTGGGAGGGGGCAGCAAAACGCCCCATTTTGAATCCGCTGAATATGGCTCAGAAGCCAAACCAGAGGAAGTGGCGCAGGGGCAGGATTTTTGAATGGTTGAGTCCAAAACATAGAGGACAATTTGGTGACCATTATTCACCCAAGACCAAAAGAAATACTCTGGCGCAGTTGTGATACAAGCATGGGTAATTTTTTGGGCTATGGCAAGGTGGTGTTAAATTATGGTGGCAGTAACATGAGGTGCAGTAAGGCGCTTTTCACCAGAAGGAACGGTGAAGACAAGGTTGGGATGTGTCCCATAAGCCTGAAGCCCCGCCATCAATTGATCATATAAAATCTGGGGTGGGAGGTGGGATGGGAGGGATGAAAAGGACGCCACCAATGTGGTGTCTGAAGGAAGGCGAGTTCAGGTAGTAGGTATGGGAGTGTTTTCAGAACATGGATATTAGAAGCCGCTGATGTAGCATCCTCCTCCATCTGGAAGCCTATGTCAAAATAGCCTTTAGACAGGTGGAAATTGCTAAAGTTAGCTGGCGCAAATGCAGCGGTGGCCAATTTTGTAATTTCTTATTGGCATACAGGAACAGACGCTCATAGTCAACTCATAGGCAAAATTAGATAGTGGAACGTGGAGGGCGAGAGGATGGGGGAAAGAAGGGTGGATGTGCGCCAGGTGGAGTGCTAAGTTCCATGAGGGGGACAAAAGGACCAGAAGTAGTTGGCAGGCTATTTGACCCCATGAAAATGCGTCTGCCTGCAGGGCGGAACTTCAGGATGGTGGAGCACTGCTACCCCACATTGGAGCAGTGGGCGGTGTATCTTCAGAAATTTTTTTATAATGGGTGTATCCAGATGGTGGTGGTAAAATAAACGCTTTTTTTATTTTAAAATTTGCTCAAAGTGAGATTGGGTGGAAAGAAAAGTTTATTTACAAAGCTTTTATTTATTTGAGGCAAGCCAACCAGGGGATGGACATTACTGAAATAGAGAAAGAAAGAAAGTATTGACATGAGTACCATCTAAGTCTAAAAAAAGTATTGACATGAAACCTGAGCAGGGTTTACTCTGTCATAGAAAGTTTTTTTCACCTCCGGATCAGGACTTGGATTTTTCTGGTTACATAATGGGTAAGGTTTTTGTGTTATTATACCTACTAACCGCCAATAGCTTCCTTCAATTGGCACCCTGATTGATGTGCAAAGGGCGGGAATCAAACCCACAACCTTCAGGTTGGTAGCCATACGCCCTACTGACTCGCCTTCCACCCCTTTACAAGACATTTAGTTGACCTAACAATATTAAAATGTAACTAGTAAATAAAGATTACTATAAATTTCCCTTAAAAATCTATACCTATTTTAATTTCTGCATAGTCAAAATAATTAGTATCATAACATAGTATTTTGCATAATGCTGGGCCCTGAAGAAAAAAAAAGTGCTATGCCCCATGTCACTGATGCTCCCATCCTGATGCTGTCCACCATGGTCTTCCAGCTAAAGTGGGCTCCAGACAAAAGCTTCCCCAAAGTCTCCTCGCCATCTGATATGGCTTCCTAAGCTGACAACCTAGGGGCTATATTAGGAATTTTTTAATTTATGATAATCCCTTTGTCTGGCCCATTTGCAAATAAAGATGCGTGGCAGCTCCTCTTTTTGGGCTGGGCGCCACTAGTACTAAAAAAAGAATAATATGTGCTATGCCATTGCCTCTCTTTCAACTATCTCTTAAAACAAAGACATCCCAAAGGCCATTTTCAACTTCTGTTTTTAATGCCTTGAGCACTCCAAATTTTTAATAATCAGCTTTCTTCATTAAAAGATGAAAGCATCGATGAATTTCATCATTTTGGCACTGAATAACATATTTTCTGCTCTTTTTGAAAGAAAGTCTGAGAGGACAAATTCTCTCATGAAAGCGTACTTTGCTTCACAGTAAGTCCAAGTATATGTTGTTAATCTAGGTAGGAATAGGTTTTGCCTTTCTATATTTTAACAAATTAATAGTAATAATGGCCTTCTGGCTATCCCTGCATCCTATCATATTAATTACAAAGAGTTTGATAAAATGATGGGACTTTAATTTTGAAATTCAGGCAGAATAACAGCTGGTCTGAATTTTCCAATTGTAAGGAAAATGTTACCAATATTCCTTATGTTTGGGATGGCAGTCAATACCTTGATATTTGAGTGCCTTTAAACATTATTAAATATATTTTTTATATGAAGAGCTGTCAATATTATTGTTCTATCATTGTTTTCTTGGAAGAGGCTTACGCTTATTTTAAGTTGGATAGCTTTGTTAAAAAATTTTATCCCTGACTTTTTAAGTTTTGAACCCAGTATTTTAGCTCTGGTTCTAAAAGCTCGCTTCTTCTGATGCTTTAGTTGGGTTATATTTCATTGGCTTTTTTCAAAAGGTATACCAAGACATAAAATTTGCTCTCACATACAACAATTTCTTTATGCACCCACACCTCAAGGTGTTCATTACTCCCTCTACTATATGATCTTCACTCATTATGTGAATACTCTTTTTTGACAGATCTGCTCTGATGGTTCTTGTAGTGAACACCACTTGTGGTAAAGTGACTGTTGCAAAAATTTGCGGTGTTGTTAATAGATGATTTTCTGTATAGATACAGAAAGCTTAATTTGATCCCAAATTGTTAAAAACATTGTGACTTTGTTGCTCTAATAAAACAAAGCAAACGTTACCTACAATGAACTAAAGTAACTACAGGTAAAACAGTAACTGAACTAAGGACTTTATAGCAAATGAGAGGTGTATTTTTTAGGTGTTAAATAGCATTTTACGCCCACTTATCTAAATAATTACATTTTTAGTTTCTACCAGATAAAAAAACTAATTTATTCGCCTTACTCATGAGTATATCTGAACCTAGGAGTAGGTAAAAAGTAGTACAATTTTAAGGCAATGTAGCCCACAACTTTAAAATGCATAAATCAATGGCATTAGCTTCCTGGATTCAAAATAGTCATTGGCAGCCATACTTCATCAATCAAATTAATTAACGATTTGGAGCTTCAAAAAAGGTTTTTAAAAGTTGCAGTGATTAGCCTACAAACGCTGGTCATATTAAAAGTTATTAAAGATCATCCCAATAGTTTTTAAGCCTTAAAATAATCAAAATTTCTATTCTTAATTAAAGCTAAGTTAAAATTTCATATAGAAGTCAAAAATCTTCAAAAACTATCTAATTAAAATTGTAACCCTACCTGAAAAAAATAAAAACTACATTTAAAGCATATTTTAAAAAGCACTACCTGGCTAAAATCTCAATATTGGGTAATTTTTTATATATATAGGAAGTTTATTGCAGTTTACTGCCCCTATGAGAATTATTAGCATTGTTTGCCAGTAAAAGCCTTACTTTTATCCATCAATCTGTAGTATTTGATAGGCTATTGGTTGAAACGTCTATAAAGCAATCCAAAAAGTTGTGACAATTGCGCCTACAAGTTTTTGTAAACTAAAGTATCATCAACTTGGTCTGATGTCTTTTTGAAGTTTTTTTCTATTTTTTGCTCATAATTTATCCATAACTTAATTGATATAAAGGCTTATTAGGAGCTCCCTACTTGGTAGCCTAAAAACATCAAAACTAGTAACTCAACTGACATTTGTGCCTGATCATATACAGTGCTAATACCATAACATATTGGTCGAAATATAATCTGGCTAAAACTCTCAACACTGAGCAATTCTACATGAGGCCCAGGCTCTATTGGTAGCAAAAGCAATGGCGGAATTCGACATGAATATTCTCTACAGAAATTATCAAGGGTCATCCCAAGCTGCACCATTCACTATTGCCTGCATTAGTCAAAAGCTCAGACAAATCTGCAATGCTTCAGTACTTAAAGCAATGTGAGATCACTTTAGTTTAACTAATATAGAGATACGTGACAATCACTCTAATCAACAATGAGGTAACACAAAAATGAAGTTGGGACTAGTTACTTTGACGTGGTAATTCTGGACCTTGGTGGGTAATATCTAAAGTGAATTGTAGATCTAAAAATAAAAAGGTCACTATGATGCTAGATGGCCCATGAATCAGCTAATAAAGATTTCTAACTTCAACTGTGTACAGATGAGGATAACTGTCAGATTCTGGTGGTGACCCAAAAATAAACAATTCAACAACTAACAGATTGGGATAATTATCCTTCCAATGCTCGAGCTAATACTCTAAATTCCTACCTTAAAAGCTTATCAACTACAGGGCTCAAGCTGATTCTTTCAATGTCAATCCAATCTTTATATTCTATTGGAAGCTCAGGCTAAATATGCACGCAGCTTTCAGGCCAATTGTCACACCCAAAACTTGGCAACTAGTTCTGATTACTTGGGACCAATAAAGTTATAAAAAACAAGAATCATTCAGTATTGACAGGAAGATAATGTCTAATAGTCCATAGGACTTTTAGACGTTAAAACGTAATAAATTTTCCACCCTAGGGCGAAATTCATATGGTGATCTTCGTAATTGCCATGATAGCACTTGCACATGGACTGCCCAAATGGGAGTACCTAGTGCTATCAAGAGAGGCCTGCTGACGTCACAATTAGGAGTACATATATATTTTAATCAATGCAGAAATTTCTTAGAAGATGTATTTCGTCAGCAGTATGACAAAACTTAAATCAAGAGGAGCCTAGGACAATTTTACATGTTTTTATTGCGTTTTTTGTCCCTGAACTCCTCTTGATTTTGAGAGTATTTAGCCACCAAAACCTAGCAATAGGTCTCAGTCATATCAGTTCAAGGGCCAAACTGAGGTGGTAAAATAATTTGTTAAATTACATGCTCAAATGTGTCCAGGAGATGCCCTAGAGGTATAAAAACTGGCACCTGGCTATAACAATCAAGTTCGTCTTGATTGTTATATTCTGACTTAAATTCAGATTTCCCAAATCTGAGTCAAATCATTTTAAAATTTTTTTATCTCAGTCTCTTTGGGCGTTGTGTTGTGCCTCACCCAAATTGTAGATTAGGCTTGTGCAAGCCCAATCAATGACTTGGGTGAGGCCCCTGAGGGGCGGCCTTTATAAGGCACGCCTGCCCATTCCAGTGTTCACATCAGAATAAATTCACTCTAGTTTTCCCTTCCTGGGGAGCATTGTTGGTTGCTCCCTAGATGAGCTCAGGTCAGCGGGCCCTTTTTATTTCCAGAATTAAAAGAAAAGTTGTTTTATGGTTAGAATACCTCGCTTACCTGTTGGAGTTTTTTGGGTATCTGTTTTGAGGAGTTTTTGTGTGGTTGGGTCAGACCAACTACTATTCACCTCTGCTTAACCAACCTGTAGTAGGCAATGTTTGGCACTGTCAGTGCCCTAAACCTCTCCCTACTCACTTAGGCTACTTTGGTTGCTTGTTAGTGCACTAAAGAATTATTTATTTTATGGCAGTTGGAAATTGGGATTTTCAAATTTTGACATTATTCTGAAGTCAAATGTGCGCTGCATGCCCCCAATCCCCAGTTTGTCTGACCTCAGTGGTCACTTGGTCCCAGTTGTCAAGGAACCAGCACCGGTTGGAGCTGGTGACTGATGGCCAACCCTAGACTTTAAGTGACCATCAGATGAAAATCCTGGTGGGGACTCCAGCTCACCAGGTATTCATTTGACATTAAGAGACCTGTCCCAGAAGGGCTCCCTCACCCACAGATGGTCCACCCAGAAAGGGGATGGTCATCCAGCCACACTTTACCGTGTGCCCCTCTCACGTTTCTGTTGGAAAAAGCGTCTTCCTTGTCAGGATAGGAAGGCCATTGCCAACAGGAGCCTGGGAGGGGGTGCAAAAAACAGCCAAGTGCTGGGAGTGCATCCTTGGGCCAGGGGCCATCCAGCTGCACTGGACCATGCACCCCTCTCACACTTCTTTAGGCAAAAAACGCCTTCCAAGTCAGGATGGGAAGGCCATCGCCAACGGGAGCCTGAGAGGGGGGCGCAACACAGCCATGTTCTGGGCGTGCATCCTCATGCCAGGTGGGCTGATTCTGGCATCTCAGTCATGATTCGCCCTTGCCATTTGCATTTTTCTTGAGGGTCCTGGAGTTTATTCAGGCTAATTTACCTGTGGCTCAAGGTAACTTGCCCCAGGAAGCCCTCATTGTGGCAGCCTTCCATTATGGGCTCCTCTTCAGGGAGAGGCCCTTCTCTAGCGGGGATAATGTAATGATCATTTTGTCTCATTTGTTACATCTTGACTTGGAATCAAAATTTCTAAATCTGAGTTAAATAATTTTAAAAATGATTTTGGCTCGGTTGTTTTAGGCGCTGGGTTGTGCCTTGCCAAGTTGTAGATTAGGCTTGTGCGAGCCCAATCAATGACTTGGGTGAGGCCCCTGAGGGGCGCCTTTATAAGGTGCACCTGCCCATTCAAAGTTCACTTTGGAATAATTTCACCCTAGCTTTCCCTTCCTTGTGAGTATTGTCAGTTGCTCCCCAGATGATCTCTGGTCGGTGGGCCCTTTTTATATTCTGAATAAAAATAAAAGTTTTTTCAGGGGGTGCATACCTCACTTGCCTGTTGGTCTTTTTCAGGTATCCATTTTGAGAGGTTTTTGCATGGTTGGGTCGGACCAACCACTATTCAACCCTTACTTAACCAACTTGTAGTAGGCAATATTTAGCGCTGTTGGTGCCCCAAACCTCTCTCTACTAGTCAGGCTACTTTGGTTGCTTTTCAGTGCAACGAGAATTAATTATTTTATGGTGGTCAGAAACTGGGATTTTCTGATTGTGACACTAGCCTGATGATTAATTATCAGATAAATATTCTCTAATAAATTATTTTATTTTATCTCTTTCCTGGTTTTTATCAAAATCCTTTCTTTGAGAAGTTTTGACAAGCTGGGAGAGACAAATTTATAGCTTGTATATCTTCCTGCCTCAGAAGAAATTCCCAAATATAAAAGGAAAATTAAACTCAAAATCAGCCAGAAGAGTCGGTGCTATTTAAATAACCTTAGTGAGTTTATGAACGGTGAAAATATCATAAGCCACTGGCAATAATGAAGATCATTTGAGGGAACTTCATCCCAATAAAGCATGCAGGATCTTAATTATCAAGCGAGTGATCCTCAGATTTTAACTTTTGATGCTCACTCAAATTTGGTGACACTCTCTGAAATGGATTCACATAACCAGTCTCTGGCTGATTTGGCCAGATGAGCAAGTGACAGCAAGATGGAAATTAGTGACAAGGAAATCTCAGGTTATTTTAATGCCAGCCCCAAGGCTCTGATGCAGGTACCTCCTACTCCCTGAATCTTATCACAGTGGGAGGAGCTCATGCAGATACAACAAGCCCGATTGATCTTACATCTGCAAGCGTAAAAGCTATGCTGGAAACCCTATATCAGGGTTTTAGGATTGGTACTTCACAAATCGATCCCTCCTTCAACCTGTTCTACTATCTTAAGGATAAGGCGCTCAAGATGAAGATATACTTAAAGTACCACGATGCAAACAATGTCTTCTCTTGCCAACCATCTCACAGACAGTCAAGCAACTAACTAATTCCTGGTTAACTTTGTTCAACCCACAATTAAGCATACCCAGCGAATAATTGCTTTGCAAAATCTGGAAATCGTGAAAATCTACCATGTGCAAGGGGAGTAACAATCTTCCTGGAATGCGCTACTGGAAAAATTTGATTCCAGTTTAACTAAAGTCCAAAAAACAATTGTGGATCATATGGGACTTGCCAATGAAGCTCATGAGAGATTAAACACACTTGTAAAGCTATTGAATGAAGGAGTCCCAAAGATAGCCGCAGAAGATTTTGCTCACCATGGGCTATCACACAAATGGGTACCAAACATGAATACCCACTGTCAAAAACTGGAAACTCATTCTGATTACCTATTATCTCAGTCAGAATGACTTGACGACATGCCATTTTGGGCCAAAGAAATCATCTGGAGTTAAATGCAAAGCACAATGACTTCGAGAATTATGTTTGGGCCTAGCTGGATACTGTAAACAAAACATTGAAGACCTTTCTGAAAAACCGGCTGTACCAAATAGGGATGAAGAAGATTCCCAGATCAAAAAGAAAATTTCAAACCTTTGGACTGTGGTTTCAAGTTTGCAGTCCAGAAATACTGAAATTACTCAGGAGAATTGGGAACCCAGAATACAATTATCAACTGCAAATTCCTGAGTATACAGTATGTCCAAAGATATTAAAAGCCATTAAACTTTATTTGAAGAGGAGTATGACAACCTTAAAAAAGAATTTGTATCCCTCAAAAATCAAAACTTCCTGGCTCACCCAGCTTTGGAAAAAATAGAAATAGGAAAAAGCTCTGCTTATTAAGCCAAAAAACAGTTTGGAAAAACAACTAAGGGCTGAATTCAAGCATCATAATCCTGTAGTTCAAAGCAATATCATGATTTGGATTATCAGAAATTGACACTTATGCAGAAATCAGTATTTCGAACATCCATTTTATGCCTAGAGTTCTGGCATCAATCCTGACTCCAAATACTCCCCAACGGGAAAGAGGGCTGATTATGAACAATGATACACCAAAGCATTCAAGAAGAAGTACAACCCCAATGCCAGAAACAGTGTGAGATGATTTTAAACCATTAATCTTACCAAAGTTTGATAAGGATGGTAACGTTCACTCTTTCCTCAAGCTATTTGAAAAGGCAATGAGGGGAGCATCAGACCATACAAAAAAATCATTACTGATTAGCTCACTTGATACTCATAGCTGTAACCTTGTTATGCCCTATTTTGGCAACGATAGGTCTATATGGATGCCGAAATTGCAGTGACAAAACAGTTTGGAGGGCCTGAAAAAGAAGCCCAAAAATAGAGCTTCTTAATATTGAATTCAAGCAGAATGAGACTATTAAGGACTTTTCAGACAGATTTTTCCATAAGGCAAAAATTCTGCGTGGGTACAACGCAATAGATAAAATTGACGCTTAGATTGTGATGGAACACTTGGCATGCTCTTCTATGAACTACACAATTTCATGATACCTGCATTCAATGGAAGCTTTGAAATCCAAGAGCTTACCCGTTATTTAAATAGCTGTTACCGTAAATTTAATACCCCTAATTGGCCCAAGGATCAGGAAAATCCCAATTTTTGGGCCCAAAAAGCAACACTTTGTCCGACAAAGAGAAAAAATTCCAAACTACAAACCTAAAAATTTAAGAAAAGCAGCAAACAGGGCCGATTACATGCCACAACTGTGGTCAAAAGGGGCATTTTGCTAGCCAATGCTACAGATGGTCTGACATAAATCCTGTGGTCAACGTTGTTATAGAAATCAACAGTGACAGCAAGGCAGAAAAGAGCAGGTGGAGTAGATGTGGAATGCTCTAACTCCACCAATGTTCAAACCATTCCACCTGACCCTGGCGAGCTCTTTAGGGCTGAAGCTATCACCTAAGATAACCTCCACCATATTGTGGATAATGATGTTATGATGTTCACTACTTGGGCCACAGCAAAAGCAACTAACCCTTGAAAATTTCCAAAGAAGTCCAAGCAGAGGTATCAAACCTTACTCAAAACAGATCATTGACCAGGATTTAGACCTCCAACCAAGATGTTCAAACGACTTATCTTTGCTTAACAAAGTTCAAGTAGCCATTCCCATAGAGACCTTAGTAGATAGCTTCCCAGATATTTGCTCAATTCTGAAATCACACCTGGAATTGGGCAGTAATCACAGCATTCCTACAATAAATACCTCTGAAAACTACTCTGAATGTACTTATGTGGACATAATAGTAAACAAGGTGTTTTTGGGCCATCGTCAATAGATGTGACTTTACCAATAAAGTAAGCATAAAGTTGGTTAAAAAACTGGAAATTGTGCCTGATGTTGCCCACTGTCAGGAATATGGAACAGCTGGAGCGCATACAACAAAAATCGCTGGGCGCATACAGTACCCTACCCTCAGATTCAGATCACTTGTAATTAATAACACCTGTCATAGTGTTGTAAATTACAAACTATGATATCCTAATTAACTGATTTTCTAAGAAGATATGGTGCTGTTGCCAATCAAAAGGACGATACTCTCACCATTCTTGTCTAGGATATTCCACTTTAATATAACCAGGATAGGGCAGTTGAGAAAAAGAAACTCTGCCTATTCATAAACTGGCCTACAAAGATGGAATAGTCCCAATTGAGTATGTCAAAGCGTGGTCAAAGATAAAAGCACTACCCACTCAGATCAATGAGTCAAAGGGCATTCCACTTTGGTCAAATCAGCATATTATTATATCCTCTGGAGATCAAGTAATCATCCTGACTGGACTAACAACTAATATCTCAGGAGTAATTGACAGTGAAGTATATCAACCATGGTCTAAAGTTTGGTTATGACTAAATATTTATTTATTTAAGGCAAGCCAACCAGGGGATGAACATTACCAAAAGAAGATAGTAAATATTGATATGAAACCTGATCAGGGTTAACTCCATTGTAGAAAGTTTTTCACCTCCATATCAGGACTTGGATTTTTCTGGTTACATCATAGGTAAGGTTTTCGTATTATTAGACCTACTAACCGCCAATAGCTTCCTTTGGCTGGCACCCCAATCAATGTGTGAAAGGCAGGAGTCAAACCAGCAACCTTCAGGTTGGTAGCCATATTCCCTACCAACTCGCCTTCCAACCCATGATTCTGACCAAACATTGCCCCTGATATTATTATTCCTGTCCATGGAGAAATACCATTTTATGTTCAAACCTGTAAAAATGGTCCATCTACATCAAGCCACATCAAACAATCGCATTTCTGCATCTGTTCCCTACCTCATAAATTTACTCATTCCATGAGTTTGGAACTTTTATTGTACTAGGGATCTTTAATAAGGACCTAATAAGCATAATTAAAGTCTTCCCTATGTCTGATTTAAGAAACCTGACCAACTCTGAGAAAATCCAAGCTTATGAGTTATTCTCTAAATATTGGGAAATATTTGAACAAGATGATTTTGACTTGGGATGCGCTAAGGGTGTCACCTACAAAATTGATACCAGAGATTTTAAACAAATTTGATTATGCCCAATTAGATGCTTGAAATCATCAGAAGAAGCTTTATCCAAAGAGATAAGGAACTCCTCAATCATGGCATGTTAGTGCCTTAAAAAGTTTATGGCTGGCACCAATTTTAATAGTGAAGAAAAAGGATGGAAGCAACCAAGTAGTCATTGATTATTGGAAGTTAAACAACATCACAAAAAGGACTTTTACCCTCTGCCACAAATTTAAAATGCATTGGATAGGCAGGGGGTGCGATGTTTTTCTCAGCAACAGACCTTATCAGCAGATATCAAAAATAGATCTTCCCAAAGAGGAGCGCAAGAAATGTGCAATTATAACCCAAGAGGGCTATTAGCTGATAAAAATACCTCAAGGGCTATGCGATGCCTCGGCTACTTTCCAAAGGGCTATGGACACAATTCTAGTGAATTGAAGTTATCATATGTACTAGTGTACCTTGATTATATCAACATTTTTAGCTGCACTTTTGACGACCAACCGGAACACTTAAGGGAGGTTTTCAGAAGGCTAGCAGATGCAAACTTAAAAATCAAGCCTAGAAAGTGCCAGTTATGCAAAGACCAAATGGAATATCTTGGATTTGTAATTGACAAAGTGGGTCTTTGGCCCCAACCCTCTAAGCTGGATGCCATCTCCAAAATGAAATGTCCAAATCCAAGCGTGATATCCAGGTATCCTAGGCTTGATTGGGTACTATTACCGATTTATTTCCAATTTTGCACAACCTGGAAAGCCACTTTTCTATCTAATTAAAGATAAGTTCCCATTAAACTTGACTCCAGCTTGCCATAATGCACTTAACCAACTCCGATCAGCCCTATTGGGCGCGCCTGTTCTTCAATCCCAGTTTTGATTGTTAATTTATTGTCCAAACTGACCCATCCCAAACAGCAATGGGGGCTATGTCATCCCAATTTGGAGAATTCGATGAAGAACATCCAGTTGCCTTCAATATTTTAGCTTAAATGTTCATGAAAGGAACTACATGGTGATGGAATGAGAATGCTTAGCCGTCATATCCTTGAAAGCAATTATGGGTCTACCTTCATGGAACTCATTTCAAATTTGTTACCAATCATGCCTCCCTAAGATGGTTGAACAATTTAAGAGAGCCTGAGGGCCAAATAGCCTGCTGGGCATTCAAGATTCAAGCTTATGACTAAACCATTCAGCATTGAGCTGGGGCAAAACATCAAAACGCCGATTGCCTATCCTGACTACCTACCATTGCAACACTTTGTCAGGCTGCTAATGAGTTGTTTAAGATAATGGTCAATGGAGAGTACCATAATGAGATTAAATCCATCCAAAAAATATTATTGGATCTACAAAAAAAACTATCAAAATGGGACGCTTTACAAGATTGTTGAGGGCAAAAAGTATTTTCCTAGACCCTTGGCCCAAACAGACCTAATAATGGCAGCGCATAAGTCCATAAAACATGGAGGATTAAAAATGACAAAAAAGCATATGAAGTAATTCTACTATTGGGAGTCAATGAATTTTGACATCCAAGAAACACTAGAATGCTGTGCATAGTGCCAAGGCGAAAAAACGTTCTGAAAAAGCACATCTTATCAGCTTGTTTGGCCCAAGTTTGCTTGGCACCCTGTATATATTGACGTTGTCAGCCCACTTCCAACAATCAATATGAGGGCCAAGTGTATCATTTTAGCCATTGACCACTTGACCAAATGGGTTGAGGACAAGGCTATTCAAGAAGCTGGAGGGGCAACTAGAGCCAAGTTCATCCTTGAAAACATTATCCACAAGCATGGATGTCACGCAGGTTATTCTGACTGATAATGGAACCATTTTACCACCAATGTCTTTGCCAAGATCAACCAATTAATGGGAGTATGAGGTGTGCTTTCTGCCCTTTTCATCCTGAAACTAATGGCACTGTTGAGTGCACAAACGGGAAGTTGGCGGACATTATCAGGAAATTAACTTTGGCCAAACCATCCAAAAGGAGTAATTATTTGAGTTTGGAAGTATATGCCTACAATAGGTCCTACCATTCGTCAACCAGGATGCCCCTGCTTCAAGTATTATATGGGAGACATCCGGCCCTACCAATGCTACTATATTCAGCCCTCGAGGAACCTGGCAAAACACTTATTCACAATATGTCAAGAAATTTGCAGATGATTTAATCAAACTACAATCTCAGGCCTTTGACAACAGCTTTGCCATAAATAGGCCCAACATCAAAAGGTCTTATCAAATTACTACAAGTTAGTCAAAAACTGAAGATAACAATAACGTTTTATTTTGCAACACTCATGATTTGGCCAATTACGAAAGTTAGATTGTATCTGGGTAGGGCCATTCAAAGTGTTTGAGAAGACATTCAAGTTCATATACACAATCAAGGATATTAGGAGTAGCCATATACACAATTAAGTCCATGAAAAAATTTAAGAAGGTTCATTAAGTGGGCCAATTAAGGAAGTAAAAAAGAAAAAAATGGAAATCATATATAATAGCTTTAATCTAACTATTACTTTAGTTCGCACTTGAGGATGGGAAGAGGATCAAACTCCAGACTCATTGATAGTTTAGGCCAAAATCAACAAATGAAAAAGACCATTGAAGGGTAATTGGAATCTTAGGGATTATGTTTGAGTCAAGTGGGGGAAATATCAGATTCTGGTGGTTGACCCAAAAGGCCCTTCAACAACTAACAGATTAGGATAATTATCCTTCCAATGCTCGAGCTAATACTCTAAATTCCTACCTTAGAGCCTATCAACTACAGGGCTTAAGCTGATTCTTTCAATGTCAATCCAATCTTTATATTCTATTGGAAGCTCAGGCTAAATATGCACGCAGCTTTCAGGCCAATTGTCACACCCAAAACTTGGCAATTAGTTTTGATCATTTGTGACCAATAATTCTACCCAACATAATATACATTCAGGTTTGACAGGAAGATAATGTCTAAAAGTCTTATGGACTTTTAGACGTTAAAACGTAATAAATTATCCACCCTAGGGCGAAATTCATATGTTGATCTTTGTAATTGGCATGATAGCACTTGCGCATGGACTGCCCAAATGGGAGTACCTAATGCTATCAAGAGAGGCCTGCTGACGTCACAATTAGGACTACATATATATTTTAATCAATGCAGAAAATTCACAGAAGATGTATTTCGTCAGCAGTATGACGAAACTCAAATCAAGAGGATCCTAGGACAATTTTGCATGTTCTTATTGCGATTTTTTGTCCCTGAAATCCTCCTGATTTTAAATGTATTTTGTCACCAAAACCTAGCAATAGGTCTCACTCATATCAGTTCAAGGGCCAAAGTGAGGTGGTAAAATAATCATTTGAAATTACATGCTCAAATGTGTCCAGGAGATGCTTAGAGGTTTAAAAACTGGTGCCTGGCCTAAAGATTGATTATCAAATAAATATCCTCTAAAAATATATTTTTTTATCTTTCCTGATTTTTATAAGAAAACTTTCTTTAAGAAGTGCTGACAAGGTGGGAGAGCCAATTCCACATTTATATATCTACCTGCCTCAGAATAAGTTTCCAAAATGAAAGGAAAATTATGCTTAAAATCAGCCAGGAGAGTCGGATCTATTCAAATACACCCATTGAGTTTGTTAATGGTGAAAATACCGTAATCACTGGAAATATTGATGATCATTTGATGGAATTTTATCCCAATTAAGCGTGCAGAATCTTTCTTATCAAGTGAGCGATCCTCAGATTTTTCACTAAGCAAAAGGCAGTTGATAATAGAGGAAGATACTATATTGTCAGTCATCTATTAATGGCAATAACAAAACTAATCTATCATTATAAAAAATAGTAATAAACCAAAGACAGCATAAGAGCTTGAGAAGGAAGGTTATGAAGACATTTCTAGACTTATACTATGCAACTTTCAGAAAAAGCCCAATATAAAGAGTCAGATGATCCATAAATTATCTCATTTTGAAAAGATCTAAGAAGCCTTTACTTACAAGATATAGAACACTCTTTTTCAAGATGATTGCAAGAAAATCAAGACCTGAAGTATCAATCTGATATCCTGCTGTTCTTACATTAAATGCAATTTAATTCATATGTACACATTTAAAATATGTTTGTAGATAGGATTTAGGTTGTAAGATATCCAGCTTTGGAACCCCACTATAGTTTTTTTGAGTCAATTTTCAAAGAATCAAAAGATCACTCCCAATGTGACCTATAGCTAAAAATATAAAACAGATGGCCCAAAAGTACTCATTATTATTCAAATCTCTTTTTCACTTCATAAAACTTAATTAAATCCAGATTTAATTTTTATAAAAAAAAACAAAAAGGCTGCTAGATCAAGCTAAAACTTACAGGTGTCAATGCAATTGATGCCTGCTTACCCAGTTTGGGGTGGTGGTGTGCCGCCATCTGGCATCTTTTGGCCTCCGCCAAAGTGCCCCAGGCTTGCTCTGCTAGCCCTCCCAATGCACTAGGCGTTATGTCCCCCTTGGGACTTGGCTACCAACGTGCAAGCTCTCAGGCGGTGCTCCAGAGCCCTTTGGTGATCCCATGGTTCAATTTGCATTTTGGCTTCAAGGTCAAATATGGGAATCTTTTCCCATATGCAAGCATGGCCATCATTGAGATGGCCACGGTGGTTTTCAAAACCTCCAGCTTTAATGGCTTCTGCACCTCAAGGGGTACTTTGACCTCTGCTTCTGCTCTGAAGCCAATGCAGCAGCATCTAATCTGCAAATCGTTTTAAAAAATTCAAAATTCCACCGTTTGCATGTAGCTCCCAGATGAGACCACTTTAGTGATCCAGTCTGCCAGGTTGCCCTCCCATCTTTCCCCTGAACGCCTCTGCCATGATATCATGGAGGGTTTAGCCATTTACAGTGCAGACCCCGTGCTGAATTTCATGTTTCCCAATGGGGTGGATCAGTTAGCAGGGCCTCGCGCCTTTGCAATGATCACCCATTTCATTGCAAACCCATCTCACAATTCGCCCTGAACCATGATCAGATATGCCCTAGATCACATATTCTGGGAGAGCGTTAAAAATGGCTGCGACATTTGCCCCTTGTGCTTTTAACTCAATCATCTAAAGCGCAAGTGCCCCTCAGCTTCTGCCTCTGCCGCTTCCACCATTCCTTCATCTGGCGTTGGGTTAGCAGTCGCTTCGCCTCAATTCTTCAAATGGGGCTTGATCCTCCAACCCCTGCCTTGGGGAAATTGGGTGCAGCTCCCAAAGTGGTGCCCAATCAAAATTCAAACTTTAAAAATAATCTGACCATATTACTAAATCCTGAGTTGATGGCTGAATCAGTTTCAGCTGAGCTGCCATGGTCAGCTGTCTGAAACTAATCAACTCCAGCCACCACTCTAATTCTGGTGGCTGGCCCAGCATTGGCTGAGCTAAATCCATTTGAGTGCATTAAATGGATTGATGATAGTGACCAGCTGTATAACGTCAAGCTGTATTTTGCTTTGGAGAAATTTTTTGTAAATCAACCTAATTTATGTCCTCACTGTTTTCAATCTAAAAACGGCTTTCCTAGATTTATAAACATAAATAAAATGGCGGTAAAAGCAGCAGCTACTTTGGCCAAAATCCTCCTCTGCTAACATCAACATGGGGCGATGGAGCCCCTTGTTGAGGGTATTCCCATCCCAAATTTTCCCCATGAATTTTATGAGGATGCAAAATATGGGAATTTAGGAGCTCACTTTTGGAGTGAGCCATGTTTGCTTATGCGTCAAAAAACTTCTCTTTTTAACCCCAATTATCCCAAAACCCACCAGCACATTAAGTCGTTCATTTGTGTGCTGGCTCTCATCACTTACTCTAATCATCAACTTGCTCAATATGTTGAGGCGATGAACAGCTCTGTACTTATAAACAAAGAAACCCCAAAACTATACTTCCTTATGCCCCAAGTCACTGATGCTCCCACCCCAATGCTGTCTTCCATGGTCCTCCAGCTAAAGCGGGCGCTGGACAAAAGTTTCCCCAAAGCTTCCTCACCTTCTGATATGGCTTCCTAGGCTGTTAGCTGTGGTGCTTATTTGGAATTTTTACTTCTGATAATCCCTTTGTTTGTCCATTTGCAATAAGATGCGTGGCGGCACCCTTTTTTTGGGTTGGGCACCACATGTGTTAAAAAGAATAAAACGGATGGTCCAGGAATCACCATTAATGAATGTGCCTACAATGCTTTGTCCTATGGGTTTGTCCCCAATGTCATCTCTCTTGGCATAGTGTTGCCCATCAGCAATTATCATTTTTTACTGGTACCAGTTTCTTCAGATTAAATGGAGCAGCACTCAATAATAAGGAAAATATCTTTTTTTAGTACTAGATGGTCCCAAATAAGGAAAATATCTTCAGGATACTTTTCACTCATTTTTCTATTAAACTTTAAAAGAAAATACCTTTTTTAATATCTGAAAAACTTTATTTATGTAATTTACACTATTTAAGTAATTCCTACATGCTAGCACAAGTTAGTTGCTGTAGTTAGGCCCTTTCTCCATCATCTTTGAAATTAACGTATCCCTTTATGAGCATCTACGAGTTGTGAGTTGCTTCCAAGGAACATCAGGTTGTAAGCACTGGACTGCTTCTAGATATTTGGATGGGGTACTAGTTGTAGTATACTAAGTAATGAATTCACATATAGATCCTCTCATGGCTCCTGATTTAAGCATCCCCATACACAAAGAGATCTGAATTCTCTGGGCTAACATATCTGATCTGAAATTTAATGAGAAGAAAGGACAGAAAGTCGCCTTTGTCCATCAGATATCCAAAGAAGAAATCATATTGATTGGAGGTTTTTAGCTATCAGAGTTTGGCATGACTGATGCCAGTCCAAATGCATGCACATTTAGTTTGTGAGAACAATTTGAGAGATTATCAGAAGAACAAGAAGGATCAATTCTTGTCTTTATACAGAAGCACTCGCAAATATTCACAACCAGAAGTTATGATCTAGGGTATTTTAGATCTTACCCCACATTAACACCAGGGTTGCTCGACCTATATGCTCACAGGGTAACAGCATATCTAAGCCAGTGAAGAAGGCATATGAAATGAATGCAATTTTTATTAAAGCAAAGAATTATTGTGCCTTTCCACAGTACCTGGCCTGTCCTGTACTTATAAACAAAAAAGGGATGACTTTTAAAAAGTAGCGATTGATTATAATTAATCAAATAATTAAAAAGCGAATTGTACCTTTACTGAACATAGATGACGTCCTTCAATTAATTAGAAGGTGCAAAGTATTTCACTTCTGTAAACCTCATCAGTGCTTATTATCATATTTACCTTCCAAATGGAGTATGATAAAATTGTGGCATTATCACGTGCTAAGGGTGATATCAGCCAAAACCCACGCCACAAGTTCTGTGCAACGCATCTTCCACCTTCCAGAGAGCCTTGGACACCATACTTGGTGATCTAAAGTTGGGCTTAATTTTGATAAATCACATACATAATGTGTTATTGCGCACCTTTAGATAACATCTATCCCACTTAGAGGAAGTATTTGGCTGATAGATTAGGATCATCTAAAAAAGTACCAAAATAGTGATAATTTTTAAAAACTAGAATGGAATACTGAGTATATTGTCAATACTCAAGGGCTATACTCACAGCCTCAGATGCTTGATGACATTAATTAGGCGAAAAGCCTTGATATTAATGGGACATACAGGTGTTTTTAAGAATGGTAAATTATAACTTACGGCTCATACAAGAATTTGCACATCTAGTTGAGCCCTTGTTACATTTTCTAAGAGGTTAAGTGGCCTTTGAATGGTCTTCAGAAAGAGAGGATGCCTTTTAAAAGCTAAGAGCAAATCTAACATGGCACCATTGCTGTAATACTAAGCCTTATATGACATTTATCATTCAACTTAACTCTTCTTTGATGGCCATTGTGGCTATGTTGTCGCGATGTGACGACCATAAGGGAGTAGCAGCAGCCTTTTGCAGCCTCAATCTCACTAAGCAGGAGAGAAACTATATGGTAACAGATTGTGAGTGTTTGGCCATCTTTATCACTTGAAAAAATTCCACGCTTATATTTATTAATCTAAGCTCCAATTCATCACAGACCACGCCTCCTTGAGGTGGCTGTACAACCTAAAGAAGCCCAAAGACAGTTAGCTTGAATGGTTATAAAACAGGTTCTCTTTTCCAAGATCAGTTAGCTCTCAAAGCTGGATGATGTGGATGGGATTGAATATTATAAGATTGAATTAGGAGATTTAATTCCATTATATATATTAGTATAAAAGTTGGGTTGGCCTCTATTGAGGTTAATCCAATTAGGGAGATATTCTTATTTTTAGGTGACCTGATTAGAGTTCCTTGGCAGACGGTCTAGACCCAGAGCATAACATCAAGGCCCTTGAACAAGGTTTAGCCATTTCAGGGTTCAAAAAGGCCAGAAGTGGCTTTCAATTATAATAAATGAAATAAATATAACTACAATTATAGGTAGCACTATATATGATATCTTTATTTGAATATCTTGAGACTCTTATATAGGGTCATCAATAAGTGATATAATAAAGGTTGATATTTTTATATCTAAAGAGAAATATCAGATCCAATAATAATACTAAAGAGGGGAATATTATAATAAGGTTGCTAAAAAATACCTTTTTAGGATCAGAAAAGAATGATTATCCCAGATTGGATAGGAAATTGTCCTATAAAGGTCTAGATCACCTAAGGATCCAGATCCTTTGGTGCATCATTATTAAAACCTAATAGGATTTTAGCCTAATACCCTGAGTCTTGGCCTTAAGGGAAGTGTCAAGGTTTACCCAAGTTAAGGCTTAACCCTAAAAGGGTAAACTTCTGACTTAGACACCATCAAGACTTATTCTAGAAAAAAACTCTTCAACCTGTGTCAAGGGGATGAGAAATACCAGAGGCATCATCGTTGGTGTTCACAGGCACCAGAGAAATTTAAATTGTTGATTAAGATAAAGTACCAGAGGCAATGTCATTAGTACTTAGGTACATCAGAGGCAACATTGTTGGTACACCAGAATCTTGGTATATATAAATGAAAGAGGTAGAGCACCAGAGGCAATGACATTGTTGTTCAGCAAAATACAAAAATATAAAACTAATAATAAATAGATAAAAATGAAACAGTGGAAATTAGAGCCAACGTTATTGACTTCCATCTTGTGACCAGAGGCGCAGTCGTTGGTGACAGTATTATGAAACCCCAGAGGCAACATCATTGGGTCTCTAGTTCTTTGCCAAACTGAGAGGTTGACAGCAGAAAATTCATGTCCTATAATTTTGTCACTGAGAATGACTTGAGCGAGGCTTCTGGGTTTCTCTGACACAGCTCTTGATAGTTATGAGTGGGATATGTGACAGCATACTTGGAAATGGACCAACTAAATTATTAACTTTTAATCAGGATTCTGATGTCTGGAGAAAAACTGAAAAGGTTTTTGCCAAAGCAACACTTTGGGCTGATGATAATTGGAATCTAATATTTCTTCAACATTGCAAAACAATTAAGTAAATAAATACATGATCAAAAAAACATCCTGTGTTATTGCACAGGGCATCCCAAGTCTCATTCTTGGGGTAAACATTGGCATTGAGGCAGGTTCACCCATACCATTTTTGTCCAAAATCTGGGGCAGGCTCACCTATACCATTTTAGTCCTAATCATAATTGATGACCCTAACTAGTTTTGTGGATTTAAAAAATGGATTAACTGATCAAAAAATTATCTACCCCATTTTATTTGGATAACTCATGAATATAAAAAGATGTCAATCAGCTATCAATTGAAGATTCAATTTAGGTCCTCGCTGGGAGTACAAATCCATACATTCAGCAATTTTTTCATTCTAAAAAGCTAGAAGTTAGTCTTGAGCAGGTACACCCTGGCCAGAGGATATCTTATTAACCAAATTAGGTCTCAGCATGTCCATGGCCTAAAGTTTGTATGTTTTGGCTATTGGCTTCACAACAACACTACTTTTCACTACAATTTAGGAAAAGGCTTAATGAAAGTTATCCACCAGGCCACAATAGATTTTTTTTGCTTGATTCCAGCTTGGAGATTTTCCCATAATGAGCACCACACTTGGAAAACAAAATTTCTTTTCCAAGATCAGGTAGCACTCAAAGCTGGATGATGTGTATGGGATTGAATATAATTATAATGGGATTGTGAAATCTAATTTTCTTATACTATCTGATATATTAGTCAAATGATGGGTTGCCCTGACTCAGGTTAATCTAACTAGGGGATATTATTAGCTAGGTGTTCTGATTAAAGTTCCTTGGCACAATCTAGCCTTGGAACATAACGTTAAGGCCCTTGAACATGGTCTAGTAACTTCAGGGTTTAAAAAGGCCCATGAATGGCACTCAAATCCTATAAAATAAAATATAACTAAGCTTATAGGTATTGCTATATATGATATCTTTATATGGATACCTTGGGACCCTTTTATAGGGATATCAATAAATCAATATAAATAAAGGTTAATATTCTGATATCTAATAGGAGAGATATAAGGCCAATAATAGTACTAAATAGGGTAATATTATAACACGGTTGCTACAGAACACCATGTAGGATCAAAAAATAATTATTATCCCAAATTTGATAGGACATCGTCCTATGAGGGTCTAGATCACCAAAGGATGTCAAATTCTTTGGTGAATTATTAAGAGATAATAGGCTTTTTAGTCTAATACCATGTAATATACATTTGAGGGATTTGTCAGTGATTTCCACAGGATGAGACTCAACCTTAAAAGTGTAAAACACCAACATTGGACATTATATACCAAGGCTTACAACTACAAAGTAATACACTGATTAGGATCTATCATCAAAATGTCAACGGACTTTCTCAGTTGCTCATTGTTTCAACATTGTCACCTTATGCGGACTAGCTGCTTTATAAGATGGAGGCCTGCAAGTACAATGATGAACAGCTTACTATAAGATGCACCTTGTACCAATTATTAAAACACTAGTAAATTGAAATAATATTACATGAAAATTTGAAGTGATGGTCAAAGAAGAATTTACCCAGCCTCCAAATGGCCAATAATTATTATGCAAGCTCATCAGATTGTTAGGTATGGCTGACTTATTAGTACTCTGAAGCAGGTTAACAGAGCTACATTGAGATTCTGTGAAGAGTTAATATCCAAGGCTTTTTATGATAAATTGTTAAGAATTTCAAACACAACAGCCCTTCAATGCCTCCATCACCTTCTAACTAATAATTAAAAATGGGCTTGGCATACTTTCATAATAGATCTTATAAAAGCCTTTGTCTGACAGATACTTCAATCACTAGGACATTATTGTGTATATTGACCACACGACTAAGTGATTCAAAGCTAAGTCCCTTTCAATGTTGGAGTAGTCCGCTGCTAAGATACATCATAGAGCACATTATTCATTTGCATGGGTGTCCACAGGTTATTTTAACGGACGATGCTAACAATTTTACATCTAGGATAATTTCTTAACTAAGTAACCTTATATAAATTGGGGTTTTATCTTCTCCATACCATCTAGAGACTAGAGTTAATATGGAGTGTCAACGGAACCTTTAGATTAAATTTTTGGCACATTTTCTGCTGCTTCCTCATACCAGTGGACCCTTTTGCCAGTACAAGAACGATTGCCTACAGCATTGGTTATCAAAGTACCATAGGGTTCTCAATTTTTTGACTGCTCTATGGCCAACAGCTTTCCTAGCATCCTTTATTGCACTGAATTTTAGAAGATAAGAATGGAATTTGACCTTAAGAATGGTTTCACAATTTTGTTAAAGCATTTGTCATAAAATCAACTATGGGCTCTGCTAGTTTGCAGGCCAACCAATATGAAGACTGATCAGCCCTTGCCATTTCGCCTTAGGCTATGGGGCCAGCAGCGCCGGCTAACCCCTTGGCGTTTCACCTGTGCCATTTGGGGATCCCCTAGCCTAAACTCCAACCAACGAAATAAATATAAACTTATAACAATAGGTAGAATAGGAAAAGGGAAATATTTATTGAAAGGGAAGCTCCAGGTATTTATACTATTTACAAAAGAGCTACTGCGCTCACCGCTGACCTATCAGCTCTTCTGCTGATTCTTCCAGCCAACCACTCTTCTTCTACTACTACTATATTATTCTCTTCCCTGGCGTCAACTCTCTCGCTCCATCCTTCCTGAAGTACAAATTAGTTTTGGCTCATCCTTAGCCTTAAGTCGCAGGTGATCTATATATATAATTAAATCAATTAAATGTCAAATTTGCATTTGACCTTTGAGCTGATAATAATGCACCAGAAACAACTTTGGTTGCTTGCTTTGACTTAAAATACCTCAGCATCTCGCCAATATCACTTCTCATCTTATCTTAATAATAAATGAGGCACTGGAAACAACTTCAGCCAGCTCAAACTCATAAATGTTGGTTCCACCAACATCAGATTATCAGGCAGCAAATTCATAGATGGATGAATGAAGCGAATACATCAGCTTTCCACAAGAAATCCCACAATGGACCACAAATGGCAGTTGGCATCAAACACCTCTTCTGCTGACTGATACCAATTGGATCATCATTGGCTATTAGTTGCCGGTGATCCTTATACTGATTCAGGGCCATCAATTAACCCACTTGAACCTAATACCAAACTCAGTGGAATCTAATTTTGGCTCAACCCAAGTTGGGGAGCAACTAACCAGCAATTATATCGACTAACATAAATTTAGTCAATAAGCCATTCCGCTGATATTGATCAATTCATCCCAAATAATTATTAAACATTGGAGGATTCCATATGGTTAAAACTTTGACATTTCCCCCACTTAAACAGATGGTAATTCTCCTACTTCCAACCTCAGCATGTGGGGAAGACGTCCAGGGCTTGCCCCTCCCCACCACCAACAACCGCTGTAACCAAACCACAGTGGTGCATCAACGCCACCTCTTCACTAACCTATTAGATAATTAAGCACCAATCAGCAGAGACACCTATAGTGAGCACCAATGCTGCAAAATTGACCCTGGGCTCCACTAGTTTACCAGGCCAACCAGTATAATCACTGGTGGCCCTTTGCTGTTTTACCTTCATTGGTGTACCAACCCCTATACTATCTACTTCTACCTCGCTGGGTATTAAACACAGAGATGTAAAAGTCTGATAAGGAGGAGGTATGGGAGCTGGCAGCACCAGCCACTCCAAGAATGATTACCCGCGCCTATTAGGGATCCCTAACCTCTCTACTTCTACCCCACAGGTCTTAGCACTATAAAGAAAAAGTAAAAATGGTGCAAGATAGATGTTTATTAGGAGGGAATTAATCGACTATTTATACTACTTCCAGGGCTACTGCACCCAAGATACTCTATGGCCAAGCATCTTCCAGAAAACCCATCAGCCTCTAGATTCCAAACCTCTATCAGATCATAAACTTTTATTCATTCATCCTCATAGCAATTTCCTCCAGTTCTGCTCATCTGATCACCAAATTATTAATATTAGGTCAGACCATCCTCAGCATAAGTCGCTGGTTAATCATATATAAATTCATATAAATAGGACTTCAAGAATCCTCAGCATGAGTTGCTGGTGCTATGAATTAGTTACAATTTCCTAAATGCTTGATAACGAATACATTGGCTTTCCAACGGAAAATCCTACAATCGTTTCTTATGGCAGTTGGCACAGGAATAAGATTTTACCAACTCAAACTATAATTATTGAATTCATAATTAGATGCTGGTAACTGAATATAGCACATCCTGATAAAATTTCACTCAAAGTATGGTTAGCGAATCATTGTTAGATGCTGGTAACTGAATATAGCAGTATTCCACCGGAAATCCCACAATCATAATTTGATAGCAGCGCTAAACTGGGAATCCTCTGAATCCTAAAACAAATTATTATTTTTATAACATTAAATAGTTCAAACTAGGCGATTAGCCATCAATAACAGCTGACAAATGAAACCCCTAATTCAGATACTATTGGAAGTATTCATCTGGTTAAAATTCTGACATTGACCTCCACTTAACCAGATGATATCCTTCATCACAACCCACCCCAATGGTGGGTCAAAACCTCCCAGCGCCCTCACAAAGGAGCGCTGGTCTTAAGCAGTGGTAAGAGCCACTATGTACCAAAACCTCCAACTACTCAAGAAGCCCTTCAGCGAAGCTCCTTCAGTGACACCAAAGTTTCAAAAATTGATTATGGGCTCTTCTAGTTGGCAGGCCAACCAGTATGAAGACTGGTCGGCCCTTGCCATTTTGCCTTAGGTGATGGGGCCAGCAGTGCTGGCTAACCCCTTGGCACTTCACCCGCGCCATTTGGGGATCCCTTAGCCTAAACTCCAACTAACAAAATAAATATAAAATTATAACAAAAGGTAGAATAGGTAAAGGGAGATATTTATTGAAAGGGAAGCGCCAGATATTATACTATTTACAAAAGGGCTACTGTGCCCACCACTGACCTATCAGCTCTTCCACTGGCTCTTCCAGCCAACCACTCTTCTTCTTCCTCTACACCATTCTCTTCCCTGGCGTCACCCTCTCACTCCATCCTTTACAATGTCTGAATTAGTTTTGGCTCACCCTTGGCTTTAAGTCACCAGTGAGCCATATAAATAATTAATTTAATTAGTTAACAAATTTGGGTTCAACCTTTGAGTTGATATAAATGCAACAGAAACAACTTTAATTGCTCGCTTTGACTTAGAATATCTCAGCTTCTTGCCAACATCTTTTCTTGTCTTATTTCAATTAATTAATTATAATAAATGAGGCACTTAAACAATTTCAGCCACCTCGAACTTATAAATGATGGATCAGCCAACATTGGATTATCAGTATAGGCAGCAAATTCATAAACGGAAGATTGAAGTGAATACATCAGCTTTTGTCAGGTATCACAACGGACCATGAATGGCAGTTGGCGTTGACCACTGATTCTGCTGACTGATATCAATTGGATCATCCTCAGCTATTAGTTGCCAGTGATCCTTATACTAAATTGGGGCCACCAATTGGCCTTACTTGAATCTAATATGACTCAGCGGAATACTAATTTTGGCTCAACCTAAATTGAGGAGCAACTACCAGCAATAATATCAAATAACACAAAACTCAGTTAATAAGACATTCCACTGGGATTGGCCATATCATCCCAAATAATGATTAATCATTGGTGGATTTCATCTGGTTAAAATTCCTATATTTCCCCCCACTTAACCAGATGGTACTCCTCCTACTTCCAACCTCAGCATGTGGGGCGGGCGTCCAGGGCTTGCACCTCCCCACCACCACTAACTTCTGGAACCAAACCACAGTGACACACCCTCACTACCTCTTCACCAACCCATCAGCTACTCCAGCACCAACCAGCAGAGTACCTTGTAGTGAGCACCAATGTCAGAAAATTGACTATGGGCTCTACTAGTTGGCAGGCTAACCAGTATGAAGACTGGTCAGCCCTTGCCATTTCGCCTTAGGCTATGGGGCCAGCAGCGCCGTCTAACCCCTTGGCGTTTCACCTGTGCCATTTGGGGATCCCCTAGCCTAAACTCCAACCAACTAAATAAATATAAACTTATAACAATAGGTAGAATAGGCAAAGGGAAATATTTATTGAAAGGGAAGCTCCAAGTATTTATACTATTTACAAAAAGGGCTACTGCACCCACCGCTGACCTATCAGCTCTTCCACTGTTTCTTACAGCCAACCACTCTTCTTCTTCTACTAAATTATTTTCTTCCCTGGTGTCAACCCTCTCGCTCCATCCTTCCTGATGTCCAAAGTAGTTTTGTCTCATCCTTGGCTATTAGTCACCGGTGATCCTTATACTAATTCAGGGCCACTGATTGGCCCCACTTGAATCTAATAACAAACTCAGCGGAATACTAATTTTGGCTCAACCCAAATAGGGGAGCAACTAACCAGCAATCATATCAAATAACATGAAATTTAGTTAATAATCTATTCCTCCAGGATTGGTCATTTTATCCTAGATAATGATTAATCATTGGTGTTTCTATATGGTTATATTTCTGGCAACATTATTGACCAAATGATGAGCAAGCTGAGATTCCTACTCATAAATTGAGCCCTAATAATTAGATCTTTGAGCCCTCACAGTTGAAAAACATCCTTGAAGGCACTGATATAAACTTTGATCAGGAAGTATCAAGAGCCAGTGAATTTAAAGAGATGCCTTTGAAATTAAATCTCCAAAATCTGAACTTTAAAAGGCACAGCTTCCACCGTTGCGTTCATGAGGACAATGAAGAGCAATGAGGTCGTTGATCAGGCGAATGATCTGCATGGATGTGAAAGGCATGAGCATGTTGGGCCATGGAGGTCCTCTATGCATTGTGTCCCTACTCTCCCTATAGATACCAAATCTTTATAACTCAATAAAGTAGTCTAAATCACCCATCTTTTCATATTTATTGACCTCTACACTAGCTTTACACCTTTGAGTCTAACTCAACCCACATCTACAGTCAAGAGAATTGTTATGCAAAGAGAAGTGGTGCTCACAGAAGAGGGATCTGAGTTGTAAAAGTGAAAACGTCTCTCATGAATAATGGAGAATATTAGCAATCAAGAAGACCAGCCTGATGATTAGTCAAGAAGCGAAACTTTATGGAAACTCCTCTCAGTACAAATTACCTCATCTATAGCCTAAAACCCTAGATTTTCGGGAGTTTTCTTAAAATACTTTGCCATTCATTGACCACAATGAGTATAAACTCCAATATGAGAACCTCAAAGTTTATTCAACAACTATTGACCGGAATCTACTATATGGGAAGCTGCTCCAGTCATTCCTTAGCCTCTTCATCGCCTTCCACAATGTGGGTTTATAACTCAGCCCTACTACTCTTGGGATTTTGGCTTTAGGTACTGAACAATATCCTGAAGCTTTGCCCATCCAGGCAAACACCACATTCTCCAACTAGTTGGGTTACATCACCATAAAGTAGCGTGACATCTAGGGCTCACACAAACCATACATTCAAAAGTGCCAATTTCTATAATACAGCCTCCTCTTTTGTTCATGTCAATTGAGAGGCCATTATTGTTATTGTCAGATAAACAATGAGTCTCATAATCAACTTTCTGTGCTGGATAGTGGAGTTTTTGGTTATCATAAGATCCAGTTTTATAAAAAATTTTCTTCCGCTTGAAATTAATTTCAAGCGATTTTGAAAAAAGTCAAATTTCCACCACCGCCTCACTGCATCAATTTACCAATTTATGTCCTCAGATCTACCACCTGCTGCCCCAGTATGGGGCAGCGGGGCTCCAAACACTAGCATTTACCACCCAGCAGACAAACGCGTGCAGACTAACTCTTCCATTCACCAGATACATCTGGTCATTATGCCCCTCCAAGGTACTTTAGTACTCCACCTTGCAGGATTCCACCAACCCATCCTCATCCCTTAGCCCTTCCTCAATTCATTATCCACATTTGCCTCCAAGTCGAGTATGGAAATCTATTCTCATATTCTAACAAAGTAATAATTGAGCTGCAACTGCCACCTTTGCATCGGCAGGATTTATAGACTTCAACCCTTATAAGGGCTATTTTGACATAGGCTTTCCCACCAAAGAGTAAGCGGCTGCTGCAGCAGCTACGCCCTTTGTATATAAAAACACCCCAATAACCACCACTTAAACATTTCTCCTAGAGGATATCACACTTGTGGTGACCTTTGCAAACCTCCCCTCTCACCTTCCCCCTCAAAAACTTTATGAGGAGTTGATGTTGGGGCTGTCCAATTATGGCAAAACCCATCCTCCAATTCATTTTCCCAAGTGGTGCTGAGAGCCTTACAGCACCTCGGGCAATGTCCACCATTACCCCCACCGCTGAACATGGCCCAGCACATCCCACTGCATGCCTATATCCCATCAACACCTGACCATTTCTTTTGGGTGTACATTGACAACGGTTGCACAATTTGTCCCCTCTGACATGAGTTGGACCACACAAAAAAATATGTTAATACAATTCAAAACCTGCAAACACAGCCAACTCCATTCATGAGGCCACACCAACAGCGTTTGAGTGGGGATTTTGGCTGACCCTACTCCCCAGTTTGAGCTTGATGAATTAGCAACAAAATTGAGCAACCAAAATCCAAGCCAGCCAAATCCAAGCTGGCCAATTTACACCCATGTCAACCAATTGGGAGTATGTTTGGTCCCATGCTAATAAAAAAATCTCCCACCCCAAAACTTACCCAACTACAGAAACCTATCACCAAATATTCCCAAGTCAGCCAAAATTCCTGGTTCTTATTAAATGAAGTGACCAAATCTGTCGAAATTGTCCCACCACCGGGTTATCTATCTTATATAGAACCTTATCTGAACATAGACTTTGATGCCTCAGCCCCTGACCAACCAATATGTCTCCAAACCCAGTGCTACCCCTTTCCAAAACGACCACCAGCTTTCTAAGGCCACGGTTGCCTCACCCAAAAATCGCCATCTTTTCAGAAACGTGGCAAAATCTGTCACGGAATTTTTAAGAGGGCTGCACCCCCTTGTTCCCCCAATCTTCCTTTTATTGCAAAAGAGGAAAACACACGCCTCTATTAAACTGCCACCACTGCTGTCAAGCATGTTGCTGAACTGGCAGATCTCTCCATCCACACATATCACAAGAGCCAATATTGTGAAATTAGAACAACTTCCAGACACCCATATCCAAGCTGAACACCATGTTGCCAAACTCATAAAGGCTTTGATCCAGGCCCAAATCGTCAATCTTAACAGCTATCTACTTCACCTCGACCCTCATCCTGCGGATGCCCAACCCCGATACTATCAACATTGATCTGTTTCTTCAATGCTGAACCTGATGATAATCACCTGATCCTCCCTCACCTTCCGCCATGGTGGGATATGCGGCCCACCGCTGTGCCACCTGGTAGGTTTTTTTCTCATTTTTTTGAGTTTTCACTGCTTGATAAGGGTGGTCAGTTCATGTTTTTTAATTGGTTTAGTTTTAATTTTTAGTTCCAGTATTGTCCATCCCCTGTTCAGCTTACCTCATGTAAATAAAAAATTATCAGATTTATCAAAATGTGCAGTTCCTCAAGCCACTTGCAATCAATCCTCAACAAGATCAAGTACATTTTGTGAAAATTCCAGCAGCAATACCAGGAGTTAGCCTCCCACAGTATCACATCCAGGAGTGAAGGTCCTGAAGGGCCTGACGTTCCCCATGGACCTCAAGGACCTTCTGGTTCTGGTGTGCCTACTTCTGAAAATCATAATATTCCTGGAAACAAGATGTTTTGACAGCATTAATGCTTTAAGGGATCAAATATGCAATGTGGTTCAAGGATGCAAGCTCCAAGTAGATAAAGTCCCTCTTGATCCTAGAGTCTCAATTGATGTTAGTCATTTGAGTTGAATAATTTTATTGCATTTGTCAAGCTACTGATAACTGCTTCATCAGCTTGAACAAACGTGTTATAGGTTCAATTCTAGCTTGAATAACTTTAAGAGTCAACTGCTCCTCCAACGTTCCAAAGTCCAATCTCTGAAGGAGCAAGTTTCCTTTAAAGCATCAATTTTCTCTCTGAAACGAATTTTAGGATGAAGTTCAGGAGGTTTTAGAAAGATTAAAATAACAACTAGATTAACAAGCCCCTCATGACTATGCAGAGACAAATTTTAGAGCCTGCACTGGTCCTTGCCATCAACACACTTTCCAATCATTTTGTAAATAACTTTAATTATAGTTTTTAAGGAGAAATTTACACTGGTACAATAAAGTATTGCCTCCATATTGTACACTTATGAGAGCTCATTGGAGGAGGCCACCAACCGTCAGAAGGTTAACCACAACCACTCCTGCCTTATATACCATATGGGAGATTAGAACTCTTCATTTAAGGAGTGGCATACTTAAGAATAAGTTTGAATGGCTCTTATCAAAAAGTTTAAAAGCTTCCAGCCCTTGGTTAATCAGAAGCAGGCGTACATGGCCATTTTGGTTGAACAAAAGAGAAAGTCCTGTGGAGTTCGCCAGCTGCTTCTAGGTCCAAGATAAACCTTTGTAACCACTGATTGTATTACATTGGACAACGCCATAACCGCTGTTCTTTCCACGTTGAAATCCTATCCTGAGGTCCAGATTCTTTTTTTGGCCAAAAAATACCTTCATATGTATCCAGGAAATTTGGGGATATCTTAATTAATTTTCTGCGTCTATCCTGCATCCCAAGTTTTCTGCTTCTGACTCTTAATCTGTCTTCAAATCCACATTAATAAAAACCTATAGAAACCCATACCTTGATGCTTTTACTGCAATGTATTTCTTTATAGTGTCAAGACCTATTGTAATAGTCTTGCTGAAAAGGTGGTAAAATAGTCTTCATTAAGGACGAGGCGCTTCATCCAGACATCCCTGTACAGCCTTAAAAATTTTTAGTGACCTCCAATGAGTCTAATGTTGTCATACTATAAGAGAATGATTTGGTAACTTTTGAATATAAAAAATATTCTTTCTGCTCAGCGTAATTTCAAAGAAATATTAAAAGTAAAAAGTCTAACTAAACCTATGCCTACCTCCACCATTTGCTCCCCAATGTCCTCAGATTCTATGCCAGCTAATCCCATGTGGGGCATTAGCAAAACTAATAAACATTCTTTGTCTGGAGGGAAAATAAACTTGGACTGGTTTGTCTAGTCCTACCAAATGCTTGGGTCAGTTCATTCTGCCCAAGGATCTTGACATCCACTTAAACGTTCCCAGGCAGTGCCTCGCAGCCCACTTGTTCTCCCCCACTCTCAATTTTATATCAGCCTTTGGGTTAAATATTGGAAATAGTTCCCATATGCAGAGAAAGCCATTACTGACATTGCCTAGGCGGTGATGCTGCTGGCCAGTTTTCTGATTTCCGCACTTATAAGAGGTATTTTATCTCATCTTCACTTGTGAAGCTGACACCGCCATTGCAGCCACTGTACCCCTTATTATCCAAGGCACTCTTATCCTCACAATGCGCACCTGGCTCCCCACAGACACCACTTTGGTGGTTCAGTTTGTGGGGTTGCCCACTCACTAGGACTCTCAGCGGTGCTTCATCAGGAATTGATGGAAGGTTTGGCCGCATTTGGCTCCAATCCCATCCTTTTGTTTGTGGTCCCTGATGGGGCTGCTCGCCTCACTGGGCCTTGGGCATTTGCCAAAATCAGCCCTGAATACAGTAAAATTGCTTTGTCAATCCCCTACACCATCAATCCTTCTGCCCCTAACCACCAATTCTGGGCCCATGTTAAGGATGGGCAGACCATCTGTCCATCCTGCTTTGAGTTGGATCACTCAAAGCATAAGTGCCCCCTCTCTAGCAGCTTCCGTTGGACTTGCATTGTCTCCAACTGGCCCCAAATCTTCCACACACCCCACTGCATTTTTGGTATGAGGTACAATCCTACCCCCTCTCCCAGAGCCTGCTGCCGCTGTTGCGCTTACAGCTGCCAATTAGGCCCCGCCTCAACCCAGTGCCACTAGCGCTTCTACCAATCAGGAATTGGCTTGGACATCAGTTTGCTCCTAAGTTTTCTTTCAATTACTGTTGAAAAATTGACTGAATCTAATCTTCAGATATTTGATATCAATGATTATGGTTCAGGTTTATCCTAAGTATCTGAACTTGGGACTTGCAGCCTAGCGATCTAACTTGATTATATTCAACTATGATGACATGGGCTCGAGTGCTTTGTTGGTTAGATCAAACTTATATTTAAGTTTTGATTTAATGACTTGGGCACGTGGGCTTTGTTGGTCTATGTCAAAATTAGTTTTTAATGTCATTTGAGTTTTCAATCAAATTAATTACTAATTAGTGATACGAATTGCCTTGGTATGTGCTGCCAATTGCACATGAAAGTGAATTGGTTCATCTATTTTGAAGATATGACAAAACGCCATCTCAAGGATGATGATAGTGTTTACTCCGACTCTGAGGCTGAGCATGATGCCCTGAATCAAAGTATTTGTAGATGTCATTACAAACTTTTTACATGGCCAAGGGTCACTGAAAGTAAGGCGTCATGGGTAAGATGTGGTTAACATCGAACCCTATAAATAACCCTTGCATTTACACTAATAAAAACATCCTTTAACTTCTGGATTAAGTTTTTAATTTATCTTATAACCTTTTTGCGTTATCACTTTATCTTATATTAAAGTTGATTTTCACTTGGGATCAGTATGATCAGGGCAGCGTGCCATTGTCCAAGTGAAATGACCAGGTATACAATTGAAGTATTACCAAAAAGCTATATCATAAATTTAAAGCACCATCCTGTCTATTGTCCTCACACAATAGATGCTTGAAGCTGCAGTTTCCACCAAACAACGAACCAGCCATCAAGCGAAGCCCAAATAGTCAACAAATACCATCCACATTCCATCAATCCATTGAACCCAGAATCTGGTATGAGATGATCCCATGGACCTCATTGGATGAAACTGATGAATTAAGTAGTGTAATTGAAGACTTGGAAGTCCATATTGAATTTTTTATCCAATTTTAACACCCCACTCATTTCCTTACGCGTTTTTATACCTCCTAGCTGGATGTCCCTGTGTTCCGCTCTGACTAACAGCTCGCTCTTTCAGCAGCTGCTCAACTAGATAATTGCAGCCCCCGTGAGCAGTCAAAGCATCAGTGGTGATACTTGTCATAGGTCCCCTCCTCCTAATATTGCCCTGACCCTGACCCCGCAGGCAAATGTGACATCCTAAACCTCCATAAACAAGCAATAGATCATTAATAAAGTTGTTGTTGCCTTGCAGGCAAATCCAAAAGTCACCCATGCCACCAGTGCTTTAAATTACCAGCTTCCTACCATCCACCTTCATGCGGAAAAACGTTTTTTCCTGTACCTAGGTGCAAACATATGCAGTAGGTCATTTTCATGAGCATCCGTTCATCAGTGACCTCAACCCCATGTCGCTGATCACTCCACACCATTGCCCTCTGCCTTGGCCCACACTTTGGTTTATGAGGAGGACTCTGATGCCAAGTATTAGCCCTCTAATTCCCCTTCCCCTTCTTCCATGGTGGGATGAGCAACTCACCGCTGTCCTACCTGATTTGTTGTGTTCTCGTTCATATGTTTTTAGCCCGCTCATTTTGGGCAGTCAATCTATTATTTTTGAGTAGGTCTGTTTATTCATTTATTTGCTCTTTGAGCTTTGGTAATGTCTATCCCTTGGTCAGCATACCACAAATAAATTAAATACCAGTTGATAATAGAAAACCTGGTACTAAATGTTCTTCTGATGAATCACATATGTTCCTCACTCTACACCCTCAGTCTGAGAGTTTGGTTAAATGTATCGCTGTTTAAGTTCATAAAATCCTTATATACACTATTGTTAACAATAGTTTCCCATGAATGTCATCTTGTCTAAATTAATAAAATGTATCAAAGTAGCTTTCAAACTGCCTCACTGTGTGGAATACCGCACAACTGGACCAAAATCCACTCAGTAAATTGGAGCCTATTCCTCACTGCCCATTCTTCTTGGCAAGTATTCAGTGTATACCTCAGCCATCGCATTAGACACCCTGAGATATGACCTACTCCTCAGAACTTATTTTCTTCAGGGCCATTTCGCCATCATGCACTATAATGAAGAATTCTTATTTTTTAGGTTATAAGGTCCCACTGGTTTTGAGATCCCCGTGGCTCCAAGACAGAGATTAAAACTTGGGCTTTGCTGTTGGAAAGCAAAAGTTGAATCAACAAGGTTGAATATTGTTTAAGGAGATCTCAAAAATGAATACCCCTGTGATAAATGGTCATGATGGAGTGCCTATTTAATTGCCTAATTCAACTACAGTAATGTCAAAGTCCCTGGCCATAGTCAGTGCCCTGTACATACCAATATACCCTCAAGACAATTGCTAAATATACGAGACAATGGATAACTCATCCATCAAGATTGTCCTGACCTGTCTAGAAATCTTAGTTTGCTATGTTGGATCCATATTGGTGCTTCTGGATAACCTCACTGAAAAACCCTAAGACAGTGGGGCCTAATTTTACAACCGCTTATGTTCGCCTCCTTCATGAAGAATACATTTAATGATGTCCAAAGCTTTGGAATTCTAAGGATTTTGGGTTATAATAGCCACATTGGTAGCTCTAGTTGGCACCTATATTGGGAAAGAGCTCACAAGTGAACATAAGAGTTAAGAAAAGAAATTACTAAAAGTGTACTCAGATTTCTTCTCAACCTCCACCTACCTTTTCAAAAAATGAATGGAGTTTTACATCAAGTTGAGACATCAGATGCTCATCTTTTTTGATCCCATCCCTACTCGGAGAGTAAGGTTGAAGAGGCACATGTGACTGTTGAGTTCAAAGCTTTACTCAAAGATGGGCTATTAGTGCCTTCCCGTAGCCCTTGAACCTCCCCGCTCATGTTAGTTTAGAAGAAGGATGTCAGGCATTGTTTAATGTTATGCCATGGGTGAGCAACTCCTAATCATCCCGTTTAATAAATCAGGGCCCCAAAGCCCCCATTGAGTTAATAGGCTAAAAGGGCTTAAGAAAGCTAAAATAAAAAAGAGATAGGAGAGAAATGGTACTTTATTTAAAAAAGGCCTTGAGTTAATTATAGGACCTCAAGGCTATAAGTGAGATCAGGAAGGGTGGATTTGGGATAAGGAAAGTCTTGGCATTGTTTGTCTACAGAGAGTTAAATTATCTATCTATTAAATCAATGGAGAGTGGGAACATCCTTGAAATAATTCGCCAGTTAGTTCTCAAAGGGTTAATTGTTTTTGGTTCAGCATCAGATGGTTGTTAAGTTTTCAGCTGATGGTGCAAGCTAAAATGACTTAACAATGAATTTGAGGATTAATAATCACTTTTCAAATGAAACTCCTGCTTGTAATCAGGAAGTAGATTCTCTGATAATCCTCAATAATAGCCAACTAACTTTGGTATACTTACTGTTCTTAAGTCTACTGGCAATAACAATTACAAGACATTCTGTCTTCATACAAAATTAGGGAATTATCCCTCTATGATTGGGATTACTTCTCTGGCAGGTAACTGAGTACTTTTTTCAGAAAGTATAAATGCACACAACTATATAATATAGATGTGATGCAACAGATACAAATATCAGATAGATGACAGATGGACATCGATAATTAATAAGCTAAGAGACAGTAGTTACTTATGATCAATATTTAAATTGTAAATGATGATGTATTATTGATTGGACAGGCGCCAGTATTATATACCTCTCAGGCATTTCCTGGCTGAACTCATCTATTAGATGAGTTCATTCATATTATGCCAATTCTCTTCTGATAATGGCAATAATTGTAAAATACCCAAAGTCAATTTGGCCCATTAATTGAATAAAATAAAAAACTGTTTCAGCCCAATTGAAGGTAATTTCACTCTCATAATCAGAATAAAACTTGTTTGTGAACTCAACATTAAAATCTTTTCAATTAGAGCTACGTCATAACTTGACAGCTTTTCTTTCTCATAACAATCACTTTAGTTAATACGATTCTATTCAAACAGCAAATTTGGATAATCACACACAGGAAAGATGGGCGACTTAAATAATAAAAATAATACAACATGGGCGAGCGTCGCGGCAAACGGTGTACTTAATGGTGCAACTAAGGGCAAGAAACGCCCTGGAGGGGGACCAGGAACCCAATCTGCAAAGAAATCGCAAACTCAGACACCATCTGGGTTTATGGTATTTACTGTAAAGCACGCGCAATACATGTGCATTCAATTCAACCAATCTTTGTCAAAGGTGGAACACGGGATCAGACTCTTCCTTGGGGATGAGTCACCAACTTTGTGGGAGAAAACATGTGAGGCACAGCCCTCACTTTTCCCTCACGCGGTGTATGTAGCCACCAACAACATGGGCCATGGCTAGATCGATATTGGTTTTTAAACAGCTGATGAAGCTGATGCCGCAGCAAAAATCTGCGTGGAAATTGCCCTCCCTGAGGGCAAAAAAATTGTGCGCACCGCGCGCACCAGATGGAACAAAGCAAAAACTTTGTTCATCTCCTTTGACTCGCTCCCCACCAACCTTCCTTGTAAGGTAATCAAGGAGGAGCTCCGCAAAGGTCTTGTGGCCTACGGAGAAATCCAACAACTTGAATTACAGCGTTTTGCTTAATGCCCAACCTGTGCACGGGCAAAGCTATCGCTGTAATCAACCCCTTCCCAGAAGTGGAAGAGGATTTATCCAGAATTCCCCACACAGCAGAATTTCACTTTGCAGATGGGGCCAGTCGGCTGCATTCCAAGTTACACCAGAATGCGCACCACCCATTTGCAACCACTGTGGCTCACTGGGCCACAAGGAACATGCATGCCCTGTAAAAGAGGGCTTAATGGAAAATGATTTTTGTGAAGAAGCTATGGATGAAGATAATGAAAACTTCGCCAAAATGACTGATGGCCACCACCCATTCCGCTGTGGTGAAAATGGACTATACTCCATCATGGACCGAGTTACAAGTAAACAGGATAAAGCAGCACAAAAAGCCCGAAAGAGAGCAGCAGCTGAAGCGGCGGCACACGCGGAATCTGCCATTAACCATGGACAATTTCAGGAGGATATCTCAGATATTCACCGAACCAACCAATCAGAACAATATGCCCAGGTCAAAAATTTTCACAGTAACCAGACTGAGCCACAAAGCGTCATCAGTCATGCACATACTGAGGAACAATGCAACCGCAATTTGGGTGAAAATGCGGTGCACAATGCAACAAAGTTGAATCTCAAAAATATAAAATCCAATCAACCACCCGCATCAAATCAACATGAGACCTGTGCAGGAAAGTTGATGCAAATGCAAAAAACTGCAATTACCTTGAATCATTGGGTCAGATCAAGGGAACCAACAATGGCAGTGAAAGAGTTGGAGTACAGATGTGGAGCATGGCCAAAATGAGCTGCGGTGGGGCTAGGACCAGAGGGTCCTCCCAACCGCTCCTGAGGCGCCACGGGCACCTCAGTGTCAATAGGGACATTAAATATCGCGGGAGCCAGGGCTCATACGTCCCAAGCCAAAAAGCTGGCATTCCTGCGAAAACCTCTTGTAGACATCTTGGCCATCTAAGAAACCCACTGCTTACAAGGGGAAGAAGAATCCTGGTCAACCAGGGTCGCACCATCACAATCAGTATGGACATCTCACTGTGGGGTGATAGTCCAAAACAACAAAAAATTTAAAATTACAAATTCATCATCACACTTGCACGGTTGAGTCCTGGTAGCAATAATCACATGCCAAGATGAAATAATTTCATCAGCATGTATCTACGCACTGTGCACTGCAACCAAAAGAAAATTTTTTTTGAAAACATTTCTACCCTCACCCTCCCACCAGATATCATCATGTTAGGCGATTTCAACTGCTGGGATAACCCCAATACAGATTGATGGCCTAATCCCAGGGGATACCCACCTGGACACATTGAATATCGCACAATGAAGGCATCTCTTGGCTTACAGGATGCTCTTCCTCCCAATTCACCAATCCTTCCCCATATGACAAGACCCAACATACGTGAGGGACTGCTCATATCAATGAGTCATATTGACCACATCCTCATCCCACAATCCCACCACTCAAGAATCTCTAAATTTACAACAAAAAAGATCAATTTTTCTGATCACCAATTAGTTACGGTGCAGTTAGCGCCAACCCAATCCCACACACAGGTGTCGCTTGGAGAAAGCTTCACCCAGAAAATAAAAGATTGCCTGAGATATCTGACTGGATTGAAAACAAGGCTACAAACCCAGAATTCACAGCCCCATTCAAATTGGATCCCATCAGAACATGGGAAAATTTCAAAAAAGATTTAATCAACAAAACCTGACATATTGCATCACGCAAGTACACCGCGGACACAGCCACAATCAAGCGTACCTTGGCAGAACTAGACCACCTGGAAATAAATACTCTGAGATCTGGCTATAGCCCTAATTGGGGACGCAAATGGGCAGAAATTTCAGCCTGACTTAACAATCTCATCTTTGAACACCAACACAGACCTAAAGTATTGAAAAAAGGTAAGTTCATAAAGGAAGGTGAAACCTATTCAACATACTTTTTCCGCCAATTCCACTCCCGCAGAAACCAGCCCACGTGTACACAGGTCTGCAAGACCAACGGCACTGTGGCAACTGACCCTGAGGAGGTCAAGGCGGAAGTACACCGCTATTACACCAAATTATATCGCGATATGCCAACAGATCCACAAAAAATTAAAGAATTTATTTAAGCTGCCAAGATACAAAGTACACCACCAAATTACAATATACTATCCCTTATCACACGGGAGGAGCTTTGGGAAACAATTCGCGGTGCACCACGTAGGAAATGCCCAGGGCCTGATGGGATACCCTACGAATTTTACAAAACATATTTTTAACAAATCGCCCCCCTCCTATTGGCGTCAATGAACCAGAGTTTGATGGAAACACGCCTATTACCAGGAGGCCATGAATCCTACGTTATAACCTTGTATAAAAAGGGTGAAAAGTTGGACCTGGCTAACTGGCGCCCAATTGCACTCTCCAACACTGACACAAAAATTCTAACAAAAATCCTAGCAGCTAGATTAGGCGCAATTGCATCTGACGTCCTATCACCCGACCAGTTTGGGTTTAAACCAGGGCGTTCAATATGGAACAACATTCACCCTGTTGCAAATATTTGCCAATCCAAAGCAACTGGTGCCCTGGTCTTCTTGGATCAGGAAAAGGCGTATGACCGTGTTAGCTGGCTATACCTAAAAGAATGTCTACATGCCTTCAAACTCCCACCAAGATTCATAAAATGGGCGATGCTCCTAACAGAATCTGCAACCATGGCTGTATGCGGCCCTGGATTCCTAACAAACAAGATTAAACCACACAGAGGGCTCAAACAAGGGGATCCCCTCAGCCCACTGCTATACAATTTCAGCTTTGACCCGCTCCTCCGAGTAACTGACTCATGTCTCATGGGGATAACCACACAAGGACAACCAACAGTCAAGATACTGGCCTTTGCAGATGACTGCGTAGCAGGTATGCAAATAATGAAGATGACCGACAGCTGGAACACACTCTAGAGGAATACTCCAAGGTGAGCAATGCATCGCTCAACAAAAGGAAGATAGAAATCATCCTCTTAGGCAAATACACAAACAATTGGGCCACAACATCAGAACCTCATACCAACACACGAAGAAAAAACCCAATCATTTTATCCTTTGCAACACCTCCCACCACCACTCATGCCCGACACCTTGGAATCTGGCTAGAATCAGGGGATATGCTAATAAGACAATGGAAAGTAACCTGGTACAACGGGTATCCAAACGCTTCGCCTCCCTCAAGGGAAGAACCCCAGGATTAACAGGACGAGTTACAGTTGCTAACTCGCTCATCCTCCCAATACTGTGGTACCAGGCCCATGCGATAGCCTTCTCACCTACCTTTATAACCTCAATTCGCGCGCTTATCCAGGGCTGGCTGTGGCCTGGCTCTCACCCTCCTATACGGATGGAAACACTATTTGGCCCACGCTCAAGCGGAGGCATGGGACTAATAGATTTTGAGAGCCATGCCAATCACATCCTAGGTATTTAGATAAAGGAAATCTTTTCTCCAGACCTCCCACAAAAAACATTGGTTCAGAGCAGCAAGGACTAACTTTGCACAGGCGCTCAAATTAACCAGCCCACATAGTCCACCCAGACTACTTTCTTACCTTGCCAAGCACCCTACTGCAACGGGTCCACATGGAACCTCCCCTCATTTCAAACATATCCTCCAAACTATCCGCCGTATGGGATGGACCATAAAAACATGGGTACTATACAGGGAAGGGGACGACCCAGCCCCCAATTCAAATTAAGAAACCCAGAAAACCACCCCCAGAGGGATATGCTCGCAACAACCCCAAGCATAGCTAGGATAAAATGCCTAGATATGCTGGACAATCCCTATGATTTAACCACACAGAAAGCAATGTGGAAAATGACACACCACCCACTCCTACAACCAAGGATAAGAGCAAATGCCTGGCGCTGTTTGAGAAGGACCTATAGGACGGCGGACCGCTCCAACTCCATCCACAAAACATGTGCAGTATGTGGAGGGGAGGAATCCCTACATCACCGCCTAGAAACATGCCCCCCAACCAAAGCTATATGGCAGGAAGTCGCACGCCTGCTCAAGATTCAAAACGAACAGGAATTTCAATATCAAAGAGTATCTTCGCGCTCCAGATCGAGTCACTAATCCCATCTACACTCCGCTCCCTAATAATACCCATTGCAATGTGGACAATACACACAATTGCATTAGATGCGTTCAAGGGCACAGTCCCAACCATTCATGGGATTATTAACAGATTTCATGTCCACTTACTAGAGCACTTCCAAGCCTGGCTCTATGGATATATGAGACCAAGACAAAAAGCGCTCATAGAATCATGGTTCCCACTCTGGTTCCTCCACACAGACCCTTTCCTTCACACCTGCTCCATAGCAGGGGAAACCCCCTCGGAGTAGTGCACCAACCCCCATACCTGGCAGTCCCACTGGCAACAGGGGTAACTTGAGTACCCAGGGGTGCCCAATTTTTATATTTCTTAGTTATTCTCTTAGTTTCACAAATATTCGGTAATGTCTGTCCCCTGGTCAGCTTACCTTGGTTAAATAAAAATACGTCATAACTTGACAAATAACAATAAATGAGGATAATAATATATATGAACAATAAAGATGACACACCCCTGATCAGGACGTCTGCAGGCCTCACAATAGCACTAAGTACGCCCTTAATTGGACATCTACATTTTGGTGCTTAATAAATCAATTTCATTAGTCAAACCCAAAATTTCGCCTTTGTGATTATAGATTAATACACAAATTTAGAAAATGCAATTTTTTAATGCTGTGAAACCACTTTGCACTCAAGTGGTGTAAGTCCCGGGGTTTATCCTCTGGGCATTGATTGGGCCATTTTCTCATTCCCAAATAAGAGGCACCAAAGAGGATTGCTGTACCCCTCGTTACTCAGGGCGATCTCGCTCACATGGTAGACAAACGTTGGGTAACAGCTCTTCCACTTTGGATCTCACCTCAGTACCCACACTCACCTCAGCTGAACTGCTATGGGGTCAGTGAAATCTTCGCTGAGATTGCCAAAATGAAATTGATAGGAACCAATTTGAGCAGCAATCAGCCTAATATCAGGTTTCAAATGGTCAAAAAGGTATGAAGACTGATCTATCAGTCAGAATTCCTGACAGTTTTGACTTAGTTAACATGACGATTGAAAAATAACCTCCCTCCCAAAATTGTTGGGTATCATCCCTGATGGGCAGGTAACAGCATCAGACACTATCAATGAGGGTTTGAAGCTCCCCGCTGGCAAATCAGGCATTGCACCCAATGCAATGCCACTGACAAAACAAATATCCCAGCAATCTAGCACGGGCAGGTTGGGCATCCTGAACCTGTTCCCAACCAAATGGGCCCACCTCTATGTGGGGTGGCCTTGGGGGATTTCTGCTGCTCATCAGGCTAAATGCCATTGTGCCAACCGTCGGAAATGCAGTCAAGCCTCAGTTTAGATGTTTGAGGTCAAACCAACAGTGACCCAGCCTGCCACCAAATTATTCAATGTTGGTTTCAGTTAAATTATCTGTTCCCCCTTCCCAAACAATTCGCCAGTTAGGTCAAAATTGTGGGACCCAATCCTGGCTTATTTCCTTTCTAAATCAACTACTATTTAATTTGTTGCAATGCACAGAGAAAATTGCTGGTCAATTTTCTTTCTAAATTTTCCATTAAAAACTTTCCCTAAAATCCAGTTTTTATATTGAAAAATAAACCAATTTTTCTGCTGACCCTCACACTCCTCACGGGGTTGATGGCCATACTTTTCTGGTATTTCCTTATGTGCCTGTATGAGATTCTGGCTCACCGGCAGTTATTGGGGAAATTTTTTTCCAGTTCCATATCTGTCATACCAGCAGCAGTGCCTTTGGCATTCTGATCTGCCATCCGGGCGCTTTAGCACCTAGGCTGGCAGGCTGGTCTAATTCTTACTTGCTGTTCGCCTGACAAGTGGACCCATAATATGCCATAATGTGATTATATAATAGCTATTATTAGCTACAATAATTAGGTTACTTCAGCCGCAATCAAAGCAGTAATGAGGTGAATCTGATTTATCAGATTATGCAGATAAATTAGGAAGGATCAAAGGATCCATAAATGGGAGTAATCTATCAGCATTGATGGTTTTCTTGAAGTGTTTATTTTTGAGTCAACCATCAAAATCTAACAATGGTAATTCCCCATAACCCAATTGATGGCATGATATCCTTATCATTAGTCACCAGTGTTCTTCAAATAATACATAATATTATTGGGGCTGTTCCCTGATACTTTATGTTGGCTCAACCCGAGATAATGAGGAGCCCAACTTGGCATTCAACTGTAGGCAAGTTGCAAAACCTAGTTGGGGCTTCCCCCAATAAAGTGAAAATCCTGACATACTGATCAACTATTAAAGACCTAACTCAATTACCAAATAGGACAGTTATCCCTTTCCCTGGATCAATGACACTCTCCATTTGCTTACTAGTTTTCAATATTTTTCTGCTATTGATCTCACTAGTGGGCTTTGTCAGGAAGAACTAGTACCTGAAGATTAATAAAATGCGCTCATATCCAATGAGAGTCTAGTTGAGCCGATGAGAATGCCCCAGGTCCTTTGCTACGCGCCATGGATGAGATCTTGAGGTATTAAAGCTAACCTGTGTTCTTGTATACCTCAGTGGTATCATATTCTTCTTGCAAACTTTCAATGGCCATATGGAGCATCTCCAGTAAGTTCTTAATCATCTTATAAAGGCCTCATTAGATCTCAAACTTTCAAAGTTCTCTTTCTTCCAATCCTAAATGGAATATATTGATCGCAAGGTCTCAAAACATGGAATTCAGCCAATCTGGATAATATTGCTGCCATTAAGAAGATTGAGTGCCCTCAGAGGCTTAGGTTTATTCAAGTATTCTTGGTATGGTGGGCTTTTATTTTCATACATCCCTTAGTTTGCAACTTAGCCAAACCCTTGATCTACCTTCTACAGATGAATGTGCTTTCTAAGTGGAGGCCTGAATATGAACAGTTTTTAATGCATTAAGGACTGCTCATTACTAACTATTTTAGTTCATCAATGTTTCAATTGGCCATTTTTGCTATTCACAGATGCTAGTGATTTTGCGGTCAGGGCCATCTTAGCTCAACATGATGAAGATCAAGTTGACCGCACAATGGCTTAAAAAAGCAAGACCTTAAGCAAGGCAGAACGAAATTATAGCATTATCAAGTCTGAGTGTCTGGATGTTATTAGAAATCAAGATTTCCCAACCCTACCTATATGGCACCTATTTTACTGTCATCATTGACCATGCATCGCTCTGATGGCTGTTGCAGATGAAAAACCCAGATGGACGGTTAGCAATATGGGCACTAAGGCTACAGAACTATAATTTCAATTTTGTCCATTTCACTGAAGCAATTAATCAAAATCCCAACAGTCTTTTGATGATGCTAGTACTGGCCACCATGATCTTAAAGTTTATTGACTGTATAATTTAATTGGCCGGCCTGAGTGATGGGAATTGGAAGCTCTGAGATCCAAACCAAACTAAGAAAGACGCCCTGAGACACTCAAATCAGAGAGGAATTCTGTATTTAAAACTAACAAAAATGTCTCCCTAATATCTACCATTCATCATGAACTTATGTTACTCTTGAAGGACACACAATCGTGGTACAAGGGGTAGTAAAATAGAAATAAAGGCTAACGAATTGATGCTATAAGTTTCAATGTTTGAGACCATGTAAAAGGTTCTAAAGGCCTGTATGAGAATGATAGTCTTATTATTGTAATAGTCCTATTATCAACATTCAATCAAGCCTCCGTCAAGCTCCTTTAATGTCATCAGCATCAATGTGGTGGGCCCTCTGCCCACTGGGTTACATGACCAAAATATATCCTACTGGCCATAGACTAGTTGACCAGGTGGGTTGAAGCAATTTCCTTTTCCTTTATCACAACAAAAGCCACGGCCCTATTCCTTAATTGATCCATTTTTACTCTTCATAAATGCCCACAAACTTAACTTTTAAACAGTGTGCTAAATTTTACCCCCAGGTAGTCCAAAAACTAATGGTGTTTTTTGTAACTAGCCAAATTTACACTGCCCCCAATAAAAAGAACAACCAATGGGTGTGGAATTTGCTAATAGAACTCTTATTTAAGCTTTGCAGAAGACATCCGCCTGACCATAAGTGCGGAGTCATTATCTACCCATCGCCCTACTCGCTTACTGGATAACCTGCCACCAGATAAATCAAATTTCATCCTTCAAAGATCTATATGGGTGTACCCCGGACTATAAAGTAGTGCCCAGTCCCTACTCAATACACTCATTCCAGAGATCTCCAATTTGATCATGAGGGCCTTAACTGATGAGGTTTTCCAGCTTCAAGCCTATACACTCAATTAATTGTCACCACCACAGTAAGGGAGTCATCCCAATTTGATGTTGGCCAACCCCCTTACAGATCTTTTAATTAGGTGGCCAATCACTTTTAACACTATTGACATGGAGTTCAACAGAATAAGTTTGACGTTTTTGGTCTATACCCTACAATGGCATCAATAAGGTTAACTTCAAATACTCCATTTCTGACATCAATCAGGGGACAGTGGCAAACCAAGTACAAGGCCAATTCTTATGGCCCTATACCCCCTCCAACTGGATCTTAAGAAGGGCTTTGTCAATATTTGATATGATGAGTGGCCGAGAGCCCTACTCTTGAACCAAGCCTTGATGAGTTGACTTTCAAGCCCTCACAATAGAAAACCATCTCTGAAGGCACTGATGAGAATATTAATAAGGAAGCATCACATTATGAATTAGTGAAGATGCCTCTTGGATTTCCCCTCCATTTCCCTGAGCCTCAAAAGGCGCGTCTTCCACCATGATGGTCACAAGGATGGTGCAGTACAATGAGGGCGTTGACCAGGCGGGTGATCTGTAAGTTTGTGAATTATCTGATTATATGGGGCCGTGGAGGTCCTCTTGGCACTGTGTTCCCACTCTCCCATATAAATATCAATCCTTATAGCTCAATAAAGTAATCTGTTTCATCCCATCTTTTTATCTTCATTGACCTCTCCGCTAGTTATACATCTTTGAGCCCATTTTTGAACCCCCATATACAGTTGAGAAATATTACTCTGAGAGGTGATTTATCAAGATTCAAGATAAATATTTCAGGATGCTTTAACTTGGAAGATTAATCAGAAAAATTAATACTATATGCATCAAGGAAGGTGATAAGGTATCATATCATGACATGACAGGTCATGAGAACACACAGAATGTCAACCCTCTGAAAAGGTTCATATATTACTTTATAGCATTTGTACTTTGATGTCTATAACATTAAATGCTTATTCAATAGAAGGATTATCAATAGGATCCATGCAAGGCTCCTAAGACCATACTATGCAATAAATTTCCTTATGGAGGCTATTCAAAAAAATGAGTCAAGTCAATAGAGGAAATTATCTCAAGAATTATGACCAACATTGGATAACTAACATTTCACTTCTTTTGTTTTTTACATAGTATTATTGAATGCTAACATTCTTAACCATCAAACCATATCATTTTCCGTCCCATCTTTTGAGCCTCCTAGTCATTACAGAATTGTCACGCACAGATTCTCATCCTTTCATTTAGTTTATCTCTATAAATGAATACAATATTTCTATTGAGTCATTGTACTCATTGTAGCCATTGTACTCCTTATTTATTGTGACTTTAAAATCGGGACATCGCTGTTCTGTAGCCAGGAAAATTACTACACATATTTCACATCTTTATGCTATTAATTATCTTTTTCCCAAAGTTTTCTAGTTTTCAGAAATTGTTCCTGGTATAGGGATTTAATGTACTGGGAATTGGATAATTTATTATTGTGTAGCTTCTTTATATGATATACTGCAAAAATGAACTTGTTAGGAGACAGAGTTCATGCAATTAGCAAATATCAAAGAAGTCTAGGGAGGAACCAAAAACCTGTGCAGTAGTGTGCATTTTTCATGCAACAATTACTTTTCAGATGTCTTTATTGTATATTTCTAAAGTTAAGCACCTGTGATTAGTGTATATAATAAGCTTTCTGCATCCTGTTTTAAGGTAGTTTTTAGCTCTTAAAAATAAACAAAAAACAAGTGAAACAATTATTTAAACCAAAAAATATTTTGTAATTATAACTAGTCCAGTAATGCTTGAAATGGAAATTTAAAATCTATTTTATTAATTGCATTATAATATAGAGAAAGACTTTTATCAATAAGGAAATACAGAAGTAAAAGATAATTGTTTAATGTCTACTTAGAGTAGGTTATATAGTTTTTTTATAAATTTATATCCAAATAAACTTCTAATCTACTATTATCATATGGTAATATATATGTTGCTTAGGCTCATAAAATTAATCTCAAAAACAAAAAAGTATAGGCTTTTTTGTTTTTATAAAGTGATGCTTTATTTTGTTACAGATTAAACTTATATAATGCAAAAAAATTTAGGTGATACAGAGTTTTTAAATATAATTTAATTTATAAATTAGTTCTAGATATAAAGACATTATATTGATAAAGTTTTCTACAATATTAGTAAAATATGAGCAAGTTGACATAAGAATAAGTAATAATTTATACTAAAGATATAGGTTTATATTTCTTTTAAAAAAACTTTGAGTGGAAAAAAATAATCTAGTTAGTGTTTCAAATACAACACTATCATTCAGCTTGATGTCACATCATAAGAAAAACATAATAATGGCATATTACTAGAAAATTGTTTTTTTAGTAAGCAGATTTAGGGAGTGAAGGTAACATATAAATTAAATTATCATTTAATATAATATTGAAGCGAGATAAGTGTATTAAAAAGATATGACATCAGCGTGAAGCTTTGGTATGAATACAAAAATCTAGAGAACAAAGCTATTTATTTATGAGCTTGATATTTGTTACAACAAAACTTTAAATAAGTCTAATCATGATAATTAAAAATACAATCAAAAGTATCATTGTATAGATATTGATAACAATCTTACGTATTTTTTCAAATTTTATACAAAAGCATACAATTTTTATTAAAAATAAGTAGATTGTTGAGTATAAATTGTAAGATATAAGGCTAACCAATGATGAAAAAAGGAATTTTAGAAGGAGATAAATTGCAAAATTAAAGTATCCCAAACCAATAATTGTAATGAAAATGTATTAAATTCACGTTATTTTATTTACTATGATAAAGTTAGGATGTTAATAAACAAAAATATGGTTATTTTATGAGATGAGATCCTTTTGTTAAAAGTGATTATGGTATGGTTGATATTGATTAGATCCGAAAAAAGTATAATACAGAGAAAAAAATGTTCTAAAGTTAAAGAAATTTTTAAACCAATAGAATATATTATTTATAAATTCTCGTATTTTGCTATTGTTATCTTTAGATTATGTAAACGTAAAGAGAAAATATTATCATAAAATTAAGAAATTGAAAAACCTATGAATAAAGTTTATATCTTAGAAAAGTTTGTTGAGTTTGATGTCAAATGCATTAGATAATATAATGGTTGAGGCGAGATAACCTTAGTATATATAAAAAAGCAGGTAATTGAGATAAAAGAAGTATGGAGATAATGTTTTTTTAGATGGAAAACAAATAGGGAACCTAAGAAATTAAAAATATATAAAAGTCCTAAAAATAATTTGAAGTGTTTTTCAGCTGGAATAAGACATTACTCAAGGTGCAAAGAAAATCCAATCTAAACTCAAAATTTAGAAAAACTTATAAAATTAAAGAAAAATCTAAGCAAGTCAGTTTAGGTGATAAAGTAGATATGAATTAAATGATGATTATCTCATAAATTAAAAAGCTTAATAATTATAGCTACAATAATACTAAAAGTGTATATCAAGTTGTATGCATAACTGAAGAGTTAGATACTTTCTTTTTATTTATGCACATTAAATTAATACTATGAAGGGGTGGAAGGCGAGTTGGTAAGGGCGTATGGCTACCAACCTGAAGGTTGTGGGTTTGATTCCCATGCTTTGCACATTGATTGAGGTGCCAGATAAAGGAAGCTGTTGGCGGTTAGTAAGTCTAATAACACAAAAACCTTATCCATGATGTAACCAGAAAAATTTTAGTCCCAATCTGGAGGTGGAAAAACTTTCTTCAATGGAGTTGACCCTGTTCAGGTTTCATGTCATTTCTTTCTTTCATTTCTTTCTTTCAGTAATGCCTGTCCCCTAGTCAGCTTGCCTTGGTCAAATAAATTGATACTATAAAAACATTTTTTCTAGTTACAATCACTAATTGCAACTAAATTGATTCAAGACTAGTTAAGTTTAATATTCTCTTTGAGGAGATAAGTGTACACCTAATGTCAGCAGTAGTTGAGCTAGCAAAATAAAGGGCACAGGATTGGTCTTCACACCATCCAAAGTTAGGTAATGCCCTGGCAACACCAGTGGCCAGGACAAAACTAAAAAAGTGGCGGTGAGTACCTTGCCAGAGATTTTAGCTTGTCAAACCAAATGCAATTTAAATATCAAAACTCTATATTACCAGCCCCTGTTGCCAGTGGAGCACAGGCTTTTAATTTTTTTTAAAAATTAATTCAACAACACTGTGGGAAAAGTTCTGTGTCGATATACACAGCCACTTCTTATTTGTCATGTATGTAGCACTTCATTATAAAACCTGGGGTTGTCTAGACCTTGGGTTTGAAATCAAGCAAGCAGAGGATGAAGCTGCACAGGTGTGAGTGGTGATAGATCTCTCAGATGGACAATGGGTGGTCAAAATGAAGTGCACTTGTTGGACCAAGTCTATCCAAGTTTTTGTTACATTCAACTTTCTCCTCACTATGGTGAAATGCACAGTACTTGAAAGTTACCTCTTGGATGTAATAAAATCTATGTGAAATTATACTCTTTTAAAATGCAGCACTTCATTTTTATGCCAGAGCTTAGCATGGGAAAAATGATTGCAGTGATCACCCTATACACTGTCATAGCAGAAAATTTGACCCAAATACCACACACCACAGTGCTCTTTATTGATGGGCAAGAATCCTGCCCATTCCACATTATGGATAACGGCACACCACCTATCTGTACCTTCTGTTGTGCTCTTGGCCATGTAACAAATGGATTTGCAACAATATCCCAAAAGGGAATTGGGAAGTAAGAGCCACATAACTGAATCTACTAGGAACCAGCCCACCAGAGCTAATCCCTGAACCCATCTGCCAAGTTCCGCCATTGCCACGTGCCCTCAGATTCCTATTCACATGCTGTAGGAGGATGCTGAGCAACACGCCAATGCCACACCATGCCCACTATTGGAGCCCATGCCTTTGATCTGATATTCCATTTTAAATAAAATATTATTTTTGAATTGTGACCAAATATATTGGATTTTAGGGTTATTGTAGAAGACTCAACTCACTATACAAGCCAGCCCATCCTCAAATATATAGCATTTGCAAATGCAAAATAGAATTTCATTATGTTAAGCTCTCCTGAATCGTCCAGCACATCTTGGGTGATGATTCCATTTCCCATGGAATCATTTGTCAAAAATGCTTGTAAGACTGGTGTCATATTGAATCAGATATGATTCATCTTTGGTCCATCAAATTTCCCTCACTCCAATTCTCTTTTATTTAGGTTTTCTCTTATAAATTTCACATTCAGATCTAGTATTAACTGACCCATAGTAATGTATGGATCATGTACCACCTGATCCGTTAAAGGCCACAAGGCCCACACCTGATTTTCCAAAAGGGCATTGCACAGAACAAAATGTTCCATGATGCAATAGAAAGCGTCAAATCCCAATATAAACCAGTCATTTACACTAACGCTGAATTCCCTTGAGGTGTGCAGGGGTGTTATATTCAGGTATAATCTCATTCCTGCAAGAATGCAAAAAGGCTAAGCAGTCCTGCAGAGCAGCAGCCAAGGCAGCTTCTATGGCTGCGTCTGATCCTGCCTGCCCAAACCCATGATAGCATCAAGTCATTTGCAGCTGAAGCTGCTCAAGAATTCTCTCACCAATTAGGAAGGCCAACCAACCAACCTGCAGACCAGATGGGTGATTCAGATTTACCCAAGCAAAATTACCAAGCACTGATTGCAACTGATTCTACCACCCACTTCCCTCCCAAGTTTTTTTGACCTCCAATGATGCACCGCAGGAGCACATCAATTCAAAAAGTTAAAAAAATTACCAAACGTCAAAAAACTAATACTACTCCCACTGTGAAGAATTCCCTCAAAACCATGTACACAGCACCAATTATGCAGTCCAATACTAATGCTGCTGAGAAAGCGGCAAATGATGGGCTAGGGGGCTTTCCCATAGTACCTAAGGTGTGATGGGGGGAGCCCTCACAATAGGGACGTTGAACATCGCTGGACTCAAGGCCTCTCCATCCCAAGTTAGGAAACTGAGTTTTAAAAAACAATTTACCTGAGGACATCCTGGCCATTCAAAAATCCAACTGTCCACACAGTGCTGAGTAATCATGGGCAACCATGTTCCTCCCTATCCTTTCTTTTTGGTAGCTGCACTGTGGGGTGACTATATTTACAACCCATAGTTTTAACTTTATTTCTAAAATTTGTACCTCAATGGCCATGCGCTTGTAGTGTCCTTTTCTTGGAACAATGAAGTGCAAGCTATCGTTAATATTTATAACCTGACCTGTGCATGAGCTCACTGGGAATTTTCTTGGCTGTGGAATCCCTCCCCCTTCCTACTGATCCGTTTGTCATGAGTGACCTGAACTGCTGGGCCAACCCGGCCAATGACTGCTGGCCTTCAACGCCTACCCCCACCCCCACGCATGAGCTATCAAACTAAGCGTTCTAAAAGCCACTTTGGGGCTTTTTGATATCCTCCCACAAGCGTGCACCGCTGCTCCTCACCATGTCCCATCCTCATATGCACATTAGTCAGCTGAGGTCTATGTCCCACATAGACCATATTCTTGCCCCACTGATCTTATGGTCCCAGATTACACACTTTATGACAACAAACTAATTTCTCTGACCACAGGTTGGTGTCAATTTCCTTCCCTTTGTCAAACCCAGCAGCACAGGTGCCAAAGTGGTGTAAACTTCGTCCAGCTGATATCATGTCACCCAAGTTTTCCTCATGGGTGGACACCAAAAATTTGGCATTGGAGTTTGCCACACTGTTCTGTGCGAACTCACTCACTACATGGTCAATTTTCAAAGCAAATACCATCCGTCAGGCATGCCACCTATCATCATGTCACTTCTGGGCCACCTCGGCGGTCACTATGCGCATGCTTTCAGAATTGAACCACCTGGAGTATAATGTCACTACTGCAGGCTACAGCCCAGCTTTGAGTCATAAGTGGGAAGAAGTGTCTGCTCATCTCAACGCACCAGTAAGACAGCACAAGCATCACGTTTGTGCTTATTTCAAAGTGAAAAGTAAATGGCTGATAACATGTGCTCCACCTGTTTTTTCCAAAAAAATTTTGCGCCACAACAGAGCTTGGCCTGCACACAGGTGAGGTGGCCAGACCATTCTGTCGCAGAAACTTCAGCTAAAGTGGCAGTCAAAGTTTGAAACTAATACTCCAAATTGTATCAATTTGATCCAGTCAAACCAGCTGAAATTCAAGTGTTTTTGATGGCGCACATATCTGCACCATTTCCTGTTACCCAGAGTTGATGAATTTAATTACTCAGGTTGATTATGGTATTTCATTCACAGTGCACCACACAGGAAATGCCTGGTCCATATGGGATTCCATATAATTTCTATATGAGATATTTCTATTTCTCTTCTTTGTTGCTAGCCTCAATGAACCAATGCCTATTAGAAATGGGCTCCTTCCAGGGGGCCAGGAGGCGTACACAATATCTGTATAAAAAAGGTGATAAGGTGGACTTGGCCAAATGGCGCCCCAAGTACTTAATACAGAGACTAAAATATTACTATAATTATGGCCAACCGCCTAGGGGAACTTGCCTCTGATATTATCTCCAAGAAATTCAGTTTCATTCCCAAGTGGTCTATATAGGACAACATACGCTCTGTATCCAACGTCTACCAATCCACGGCTACTTGGGAACTTGTTTTCTTAGACCATCAGAAGGCTTATGATAGGATCAAAAGGGATTGCCTCAAAGCCTTCTTCCACAAGTTCCACCTCCCCCATCAGTGCATTAATTGGGTAATTTTGCTTACGGAATCTGCCACAATAACTGTGCGTGGCCCTGGCTTCCTCACTGATGTGGTTCACCCTCAAAGGGGCCTCCACCAAGGGGACCCTTAAGCACACTTTTATACAACTTCATCCTTGACCCAACTTTTTTCGCAATGTGAATGCCAACCTTACTGGTGTCCATGTTCAGGGCCAAGCACCAGTTAAGATTCTGGCATTTGTTTTAGATTATGTGGTTGAGGTGTCTAAAAGTCAAGGTGCATGCGCGCTGGAGGCTACTATCCAGGATCACTCCCGAGTCAGTAACACCGCACTTAACGCCTCCAAAGCTGAAGTCATTATCCTCAGTTGGTTCCAAGCCACTTGTCACCAGCACCCCGTTTCCTACCTGCTTTAGCAGTTATCTCATGGGTTTGCTTGCCCCGCCTACCCCATACCGCCCCGCTTATGCTCCCTTTTGTGCCATGATCCACTTCTGGTACGGTATGCCATTTGTGTGTGTGGCTGAAGGCGGGAGGTTATGCCTCCTTGGTAAAGGAGCACCATATTCTGGACAAAGTCACATGATGCATCGCGTCCCTCAGAGCTCACCAAACTACCCTCCCAGGAAGTTTTATGCTTGCCAACTCTATGCTCCTATCTAAAGTCTGGTTTGTGGCCCATGCTATCGCCTTCTCCCCCTCTTTCTTCATCTCTTTATACGCCATCTTACAAGGGTGGCTTTGATTGGGCCGCCAACAGCCAATGATCCTGGATATCATGTTTGGCCCTGGCCATAATAAAGGTATGGGCCTACTCAATTTTAAGGCCCATGCCGCCAAAATACATGGCACCTGGATTGCTGCAGTCACCAACCCCATACTCCCAGCCTAACACTGGTCATGCGTGGCCTGCTCCAATTTTTCCCGCGCCCTGGGCCTCAGCGATTCTACCCACCCCCATTCCATGATAAACTATCTGGCCTCTCATCCCTCTGCTGCAGGACCGCATGGGATGTCACCCCACTTTAAAAGAATTCTCCTCTCCATGCAGAGCGCTGAGTGGAGAATCAGCATCAGTGGACAGACCGCCCAGAGGGGTCGCCCTACTCCCTCGTTTCAAACAAGAAGTCCATGGGAAAATCTTTTTAGCAACCTAGTATCCCAACGTCCCAATCTTGTTGCTCGTGTGGACTACCTTTATAAGCTTGAAATCCTGTACTCTTTGGAGACCCAGAAGGACATTTAGCGGTACACACACCATCCTCTTTTACAACCCTAAATTCGCGCCCATGTGTGGAGATGCCTGAGAAAAGTGTACCGCATGGCTGAGCAGCACAATGCCTCTTAATCTTAATGCGTTGTATGCAGTCAATATGGATCTTTAGTCCTTCAATTGGAAGATTGCCCGCCATCACAAGCAATTTTAGTAGTATGTCATGAGCCTCTTTTGCCAGGAGAGTGAACAGGATTTCAGCCTGTCCAAAAACGTCTTCACCTTTTCCATGATCTCCCCTATCCACCCATTGCTCTGTGCCTTATTTATTGCAATAGTGCTATGGACGACCCACACCATTGTCCTTGATTCACTCTCTGGCACTACCCCAACCCTACGTGAAGCTGTGTGTCGCTTCCATTCCCACCTCACGTCACTTTTAAGCTTGGCTGTCTATAGGCCCTGCCATCCTGCCAACGCCAGTTGGTGCCGTTTAGTTCCCCATCTGATTCCTCTCATAAGATCCTTTCCTTCATTAATGCTCAGTTCTGGCCCAGGCATCCCCTTTCACTCCCCCTCTTCCTTCCACTGACAGTCCTGCTGGCAACAGGAGTTAGCTACAACTCATCTGGGGTGCCCCTCATTATTTTTTAGCACTAGTGGTGCCCAACCAAAAGGAAGAGCCGCCACGCATCTTTATTTGCAAATGGGCCAAACAAAGGGATAATTAGAAATAGAAAAAATTCTTAATATGAGTTTTTTCTGCTTGAAAACACATTCAAGCGAAGTTAAAAATTGCAGAAGAACTAAACTACTCCAGAAAACTGAAACAGCAAAAATTTAATGTCCTTGGCCCTACCGCCTGCTTTGAAATGGGGAGCAGTAAAACCCCTAGCATCTTCCACTCAGCGGGTAAACAATTTCAAACTAGGTTGACCAGATCCCCAATTCCTTGGGTCAATACTTTCCCACCCAGGGACCTCGCCCTTCACCTTGCACATTCCCAAGTGGTGCCTCGCAGCCCCATTGTGCTCACCTGGAGCAAGATGCAATTTGTCCTCCAGGCTGAATATGGAAGCTTGTATCCCTATAACAATAAACAAATAATAGATTTAGCCCAGCGATTATGTAGCAAGCAGGCTTTACTGACTTCTTCCCCTACGAGGGGTACTTTGACCTCAACTTTACTTGTGAAGCTGATGCTTCAATTGCAGCCACCATTCTCCTGGTGTTCTAGGGAACCCTTATCCCAACCACTCACACCAGGTTTCCTGATGACACTACCCTTTTGGTTCAATTTTAGGCCTCCCCACCCACCTCCCACCTGAAATTTTATACAATGAACTAATAGTTGGGTTGTCAGTATATGGCGCTGACCCCATTTTACAATTTTTGTTCCTAATGGAGCCAACCAACTTGTGGGCCCTCGCGCCTTTGCAACTATATGCCCAACATCAACTGAAATCGCCATTTTGATTCCCCCTCACACCGTTGTCCACTATGCCCCTGACCACCCTTTCTGGGCCAGAGTAGATAAAGGGCGCACAATCTTCCCCACTTAGTTTGACCTGGACCGCTCAAAGCGGTGCTTCCCCACCATAGCCTGAGCTGGAGCCCACATGCTCTACTCCCCCATGATGCTCCCATTGCCAGTATAAAAACTTTCTCAAATAGAGCACAGTCCTCCCTCCCCCTCCACCCAAAATGGTAGCTGCAACTGCCATGTATTCAACCAATAAGGAACCAACATATCAAGCCACCACTCCTACTCCAACTAATCAGGAGCCAGTATGGACCCCAGTGAATTCAAAAAACCCACCTAACCACCCAATCCAGCCCACCCTTATACCGATCAACCTATCATTTTCAACCAAAATCGATGGGATTATTTGGAGGTAGTTGATGATTTGGGAAATCCCATCCCTGACTTAGTTGAGGCCCCAGGCCTTGAAATGTAGCTAGACGCAGATTATGTAGCTCATTTTCCAACTCAGCATTATGCTCTATGCTCCAATGCTGATGAATTCTGAAGTGACCACTAACTCACCAAAGAGGCTGCTGCCTTTTCTGATTCTCACCCCTCCAAAAGGCCATAGCAAATCAGCGGCAGCATTGGCCAAGGGTTCCCTCCCCTGTCCTTCCCCCCATGAAACAAGTCCATAAAAAAAATTCCTCCAATTACACCCAGTTGCCCACAAGTCAGTACAAAAAGTTGCAATAGTTGCAAATTTTAACCCAAAGACCCACATTACCAGCAACAACGTTGCCACCTTTACCACATTATCCAGAGTTTGCCTCAAGGCTGAGAAAGCCCTATCTAAATACATCACAACCCTCCTCATAGCTAAATTTAAGCAGCCTGAGCCAATCTGCTACCTTGACCCCCATTTTGAGAATGCACTCACGCCCATGCTCATAGTGCTCTGCCATACACTGTCTGACTTAGAGGAGGAAGATTAGCCTCCAAATTCCAAATCACCACCACCATGGATGCATAGCAGTATACCGCATCCAGCCTGGTTGGTTCATTTTAGTTTTTTACTTTTTAATTTGGTTTAAGTGATATGCTCGTCTCTTTCTGTTTGTTAAATTCTATCTTAGTATAGGTTTTTCTCCTTGGAGCTCGGTATCTTCCATCCCCTGATCAGCTTGCCTCAGTTAGTATAAAATTCCTAATATGGCACCTCAACTTACAGCCTAGGAGGACATATCAGAAGGTGAGAAAGCTTTTGGGAAACATTTGTCCAGCGCCAGCTTTAGCTGGCAGACCATGGCAGACAACATTGGGGTGGGAGCATCAGCAACATGTGGCATAAGGAGGTATAAATGTGGATTTTCTTTGTTTATAAGACCAGCAGTGTCCATTGCCTCAACGTATTGAGCAAGTTGATGCTCATTGAAAGTGATGAGAGCAGGCACATAAGTGAATGACTTGATGCACCAGCGGGTTTTGGGATCATTGGGATCAAGAGAAGTTTTTGATTCATTGATGCAAGTGCGGCTCACTTAAAAGCAAGCTTTTCAATTTCATACTTTGCATCTTCCTCAAAATCATGGGGAAAATTGGGGATAGGAATACCCTCAACAAGGGGCTCCATTGCCCCATGAAGTTGCTGGCAAATTAGGGTGTTGGAAGGGGCAGCTGCAGCCTCAACTGCCATTTTAATAATATTTTTATCAATTGGAAAACCCGTTTTGAGGGCGAAAATGGTGGGGATGCAAATCAGGAGGGTCAACAAAGAACTCCTCCAAAGCAAAATCCAGTTCTACATGGTATGGCCATTCCTCTTCATCAATCCATTTGAGAGCCTCAAATGGATTGGATTCAGCCAGCACTGAGCCAGCCACCAGAATTGGGGCAATGGAAAGAACTGATTGACCACTTTCTGTCAACCATGGCAGCTCAGCTGAAACTGGTTCAGCCATCAACTCAGGATTCCATAATCTGGGCAAATTTTTATTAAAATTTTTGAAATTTTGTTTTTAATCTGGCTGCTACTTTTGGAGCAGCGCTAAATTGTTTCAATGTTGGGGTGAAAGGATTGAGCCTCATTTAAAAAAAGTGGGTGAAACAGTTTTGGGCACAACGCCTGAAGGATGAGTGGCGGAAGCAGTGGAAGTGGAAACTGTGGGGCAGTTGCGCTTTAAGTGGTCAAGCTCATAACACAAGGGGAAAATGGTGCAGCCGTTTTTGACATGCACCCATAATGGGTGATCAGGGGCAGATCTGATCACAGTGTGGGTGATCGCAATATAGGAATTGTGATGAAATGGGAGGATTGTTGCAAAGGCGTGAGGCCATTTTCATGGAAATGGCAGAAGAAGTTTAGACCAGCCTGCCAGTTGGGATGCGTGAGCACCCAAAAAGCAAGCCAGAATGCCAGAGGCATTGCCGACCATATGACATGATATGGAGCCAGGAAATGTGATACCACGAAGTGGTGGTGCAACAGCAAGGTGAGGAGTATCCTGACTACAAACCACACTGAACCTGTTCCCAACTCAGTGTTTCTAGCTGCAGGAGGTGGGTTTACTGTGATAGTTTTGACGAGTTCCTTGGCATGTGAGACCATCTCATCAGGGGTGATAAGGAGATGGATCCTTTCTTTCCATTGATGGACATAGAGCCATAAGATCCCCATGTACTGCTGCCAGAAGTTCATAAGAGCGGGGTTATGGAGCCAAAAATATCAGACTCGCTGGACCCAATTGGTGATGGAGGGAGCCATAGTGACCAAAAGAATTGGTAAAGCACACCTGGAGTGTGGGGCGATGGGCCATTAGGGAAATGCCATCTGGATGCGGTTGGAAAGGGAAATAAAAATTTGGTTTTTTTGTTAAAATTTTTATTTAGAAAGGAAAGTAAGAAAATCAAAGAATAATTTTCTCAGTGCCATGCAACTGATTAAATAGTGGTCAATTGGGTAGTGACAGGACAGGGTTAGGTCCCACAAATTCAACCTAACCGGCGAATTGTTTGGGAATGGGCGGGTTTATTCTTTGAGAACTGACATTGCAACGTTTAGCGGTGGGCTGGGTCTCTATCAGTTTGACCTCAAACGTTTGAACCAGGGCTCAACTACGTTTCCAAAGTTAGCATGATGGCGTTTGTCCCGACGAGTGATGGGAATCCCCCAAGGCCATCCCATATAGGGATGGGTCCATTTGGTTGGGAACGGGATTTAGGATGGCCAACCCGCCTGCGTTCAGTCATTTAACCATTTGTTTGGTCATAGCAGCACATTGGCTGCAACACCTGAATTACTATCAGAGGACTTCAAACCCTCATTGATGGCGCACAATATTTGTTCTACTGGTTTAGTGATTGAATTGGAACCATCAGGCGATCTGGACAATATCTCATTCTTCATGCTTTCACAGCCATTCAAATTTTGGCAATCAGCTAGATTGCCGCCCAAATTAGATCTGACCGATTTCAATTTGGTAATCTTGGCACAAATTTTCACTAATTCCCTGCAACAGTTCTGCTGAGGTGTGTGTGGGTATTGGGGGTGGGATCCAAAGCGCATGGGCTGTCACCCATCGCTCATCTACTACGTGAGCAAGATCGCCTTGAGTGATAAGAGGTACCGCCATCCTCTTTGGTGTCTTTTTATTCAGGAATGGGAAGATGACCTGATTAAGAGCCAAAGGACGTTCCATGAGACTTACACCCTGCCAGATGATCTTTCCCTTTTGGAATTATGAACTTTAACACAAGGTCTTCACCATAAATGGCTAAATCCTCCATGAGCTTGTGGTGGAGGCATTTGGGGAATAGATGGGAGAGTAACCCAGCAAACTGGAACACCAAAGTTGCCTCAATCTGGAGCCAGGCTCAAACAGTGGGGAGGGAATTTTTAAAAACAATTACAGTTTGGATGCTGCCACTGCATCAGCTTCTGAATGGAAGCCAAGATCAAACTATCCCTTAAAGGAGTAGAAGTCAATATAGCTGGCGAGGTTAAAAGCTGCCATGGCCAACTCAATGATGGACGTTTACAAGTATGGGAAGAGATTCTCATATTTTGACTGGAGACTGAAATGCAAATTGCTCCCTATGAGTACCAAAGGGCTCTGGAGCACCACTTGGGAGATTGCAAGGTGGTGGGCCAAGTCCCAAGGGGGGACATAACGCCTGGTAACATTGGGAGGGCTAGCAGAGCAAGCCCAGACGCGCTTCAGTGGTGGCCAAAAGATGCCATATGGCTGCACACCACCATCCTAATCTGTGGCAGCGGGCGTTGATTGCATTGACATTTGTAAGTTTTAGCTTGAGCATGTGGTTATTTTTTGTATCTTTTTATATAATCTGAATTTGGCTTCAAATTTAAGTATTCAAGTGAAAGATTGCCTTCATTATTTCTTGTTGTTTTGTAGTTGGAGTTTATTGGAAGTGTCCATACCAAAAAAACCTTCCCTGAATAAAATTTTACTTTAAAAATCTAGTAATTAATATTATGAAAGTTTTAAATCCTTTTTGAAAGAGAAATAATTGCAAATGGTGCGAGTTACATAACTATCTACTAAAGTATTAAAGAATGTGATTTTCATGTTTTTCATAAATGACAATAGTTTAATTATAAATGTAATGAAAGTTTAAAAAATGCATAATTAGAATTTTAGCTCATTAAATTTCTTGTTTTGACATACTAAATTATTTTGTGATGAGACACCATATATATAGGTACCATGTTTATCTTATATTAACAAATTAAAAAACTTTAATTGTTATTACATGTTTTTGCATACAAAGCATTAATGGATAATGTAGGTGAAATCTACTAGAAATAAATACCTATTGAGATAATTACCATTTGTAGATACCAATTTATTAATTATAGAATTTTTTACTGGTTGATTCTTTTTTTATTTGATTGTAAGTTATAGTATAATAATAAAAACTATATAAATAACTCTTCAGTATATGAAACTAGAACTTCAAAAAGGCAATGCCATTTAGATCTGTATTGATCAACCATAAATTAGGAATGGCTTTTTTATTATATTATATGCTAATTAGTTAACTATATAAACGCTTTTTGTATTATACCTTGTTGATGTGCCACAGTTAAAAGTATCATCCATTCAAGTATCATTTACCTTTCGTCCATTCTGGAAAAAATTGTTGTTCATAATTTCTCTGTATACTAATAAATCATCATGTCAATTACAACTGCCAATTCCTGACTCCTTTCAATGTCCCAATGCTTATTTTACTAAACTTCCTTCTTATACAAATCTAAGCTATATAACCCAAGATTAAAAAGCCTTGGTCCTGGGAGCAACCTCTATACCTGAACAGGAAGAAACTCCTGAACAAAATCAAGAGGGGTTTAGGAAGGCTGCTCTTTATCATCGGTGATTTAGTGAATGTTGTGGATAGTGGTGGGTCAATTCATATTCCCTAAAAGTTTCTCCAATTTTGATCCTTCCTATTACCAAGGACTTGATAAAAAGTATCAAGGGGATGTGCAGGGAGATGGTGGCGGCCAGAGGTTCTCCTCAACAAGTAAGTTGTCCTCCCCCTCAGAGTCCCATTCCCACAAAAAATTTAATGTTAACCTAAGGTTCAGAGGCCAGAATCAAAACAAACAAGTAATTTTTTTAAATTGTTTGAGAAATTTTTTCTTGATTTCCAACTTAGGTGATGGAACAGAAAGCCTACCCTAACAGGTTTGGGTGTATCAAACCATTCAGTTTGAGGTGCATTAGCCCTATTGTCCTTGGCCATAGGCACGCCCCAGGAACAGCTGGTTTGCCAGTCTGGCCATGTTTATGGCACAAAACGTTTATTAAAATTTTTTGATTTAATTAAACAGATGGCGGGTGATCCGCCAAAACCTCTTGCATTAGATTTCTAAATTTCAATAGTTTGTTCAATCCTTGGATCTCTCTCTGCAATAAGGATTGATGTCCTAATGCACAACCCTTTATTCACCATCCCATATATTAAGCAGCAGTCACTGAAAAGTTCTTCTGTTGCTCCATTCTCTTTTTTTACTTCCTTTTTCTTTACTAAATAAAAAGTTCATAAATTTCCCAGTATTTAAATTAAGAAATAACAAGTGGCAACACCATACATTGCCAGCAACTTCATGGGGCGATGGAGTCCCTTGTTGAGGGCATCTCTATCCCCAATTTTCTCCATGATTTTGAGGAAGATGCAAGGTATGAAATTGAGGAGCAAGCTTTTAGTGTGAGCCATGCTTGTATCAATGCAACAAAAACTTCTCTTTTTGATACAAATATCCTGAAACTCTTCTGGTGCATCAAGACATTTACTTGTGTGTCTGTTCTTATCACTTTCAATGAGCATCAACTTGCTCAATATGTTGAGGCAATGGATACTGCAGGCCTCATCAACGAAGAAAACCCACAATTATACCTCCTTATGCCACATGTTGCTGCTGCTCATACCCCAATGTTGTCCACCACGGTTCACCAGCTAAAGCGGGTGCCAGACAAAAGTTTCCCCAAAGCTTCCTCACCTTCTGATATAAATTCCTAGGCTGTTAGCTGAAGTTCTATATTAGGAATTTTTACTTGATAACATTTCCTTTGTTTGGCCCATTTGCAATAAAGATGAATGGCGGGTCCCCCTTTTAAGTTGGGCACCACTAGTGCTAAAAAGGTATCCAGTGACAATTATTTGCTATGTTTTGATTTTTAGGATTATTGGTTTGTATTGGCATTATCCCTCCTCAATTTTTACAAAACTTTGTGGATTTATATACTGGCAGTATTCTGGCTGTTGCTTTGGATGATAACTCATCCTGATCTCAGTGCAGTCTTATTACCAACAAGCTCCATTACATAATGGAGTGACCCTAGATTTTAACCTTATCCACTATTTTAAAAATTTGGGTGAAGTGTTGGTGGTAAAATCTGATCAGAGCGTTGAACCCTTGGTTATTTGGTAGTTTATGAGATGCCACAATGTTCCTTATGGAAAAGCTTTTATGCCATATTATAAGATTACCTTTTGACCCAGACAACCTTGACATAACCCAGTTTCAAGTGTAAAAGAGTTAAGTCCTCTTTCTCCCCACAGTATGTCCAGCTTAAACAAGTCACAAGTATGGATGCACTGGTTGTTCCAGCTCCGATTCCTCTCTACCCCAGACCTACAGTTATGTTTTCTGGTGGTCTCACTCCTTCTGTTGAGTCAAGCGACTCTGGGAAACAGGTGATTCTGAGTTCATTGGTGCCCCTGTTGTCACTGGTAAAAAAGGCAAAGAGTGATGCAATTCTGCAACTGAAAAACCTGTTTCTCTTTTAAGCTACTACAGTTGATATTCCGGTTATTACCCCATCCCCACCCGTTGTACTCATATAGTTGCAAATAAATAGGATCATGCTTACTTAATATTGACTTTGAAAAATTAATAGAAATACATTTAATATCTTTTGAGACCCACTTAGATACAGGAGTATATGATAACTTTATGAGCTTGATAGTTGTTCAGGATCTGGATCTGAGTTCTAAAGTAGGATTTTCTGTGGTAAAAGCTGTTAACTTTTTTTAGGAGCTGTGTGCTCTTTCAAATTGTAGCTCGCTTCATCTCTCTTTTTAACTGCACATGTCCTTAGTAAATGCCTTGATTAATTGTTTATATTAACTAGATTTGTTTAAAATAGTATGAAGACTATCACTAAAGTGAGTGCTCTTAAAGCCACATAAAGTTTGAAGTCCAAAGCTAATTTGGTGCTTCTTCATCTTGAAGATATCTCTAACTTACAGGGAACTTTTTCCTCTTCTCTTCTCTTTATGCTGAATCCATAAAGATCTTGATAACAAACTAAATAGACTAAGGATATCTAATATATACACTCTTATTCAAACATTAAACTAAACACATAACGTACTACAGTCTAAACAATTAACTTTTTTTATATAATTCTGATCTTATCTGCTTTACTAAACTAAATATACAAGGAATCTTATAATGGAATTTAACACCCAACTCTCTGTTGGTGCCCTAATTGGAAATGGCAGATGTTGTAAAATAACCTTCCAAGGTCGCGCTCCGTGATCTTCCTCATCAGTTTAGTATGCTTCTCCCACCAGCCCAAAATGAGACCCTCCTGGTTAATAGAAAAACGTGAAACAATGCATTCCTCAACCAAGCGATTTACCTATATTAGATTAATCGCCTGCTTAGGTAATCTGGCTCTTATGCATAGACAGCAGTTCACAATGCCTAAAAGATTAAATCGCCAGTTGCTTTCAAGGTTTTGTCAATTGCCTAGAAACTCCTAAACTCCCTTAGTTAACTAGAAAAAACTTGACCAAATCCAACAAGCTAATTTAATCAGCAATCCTAATATTAATAATCAAATTGCTTGTTTATTGTTTGTGATAATCCCCAATAAAACATCAAAAATCTAGAAGATCAAAACCAGTTGATATACTCAATGTTTGTTTAGGATACTTATCCAAACAATAGTTATCATGAGTGACAAAAACTTTAGTATCCACTAGTGGGATTTGTCCCCTAGTGAATGAGCAGATATTATAATATTCTGATTGAGCTAAGTATTGTGGGTATAAAAATCCCAACACATCCTACCGCTTGCCTAGATTAACCAGCAAGGAATAATTTCAGAAGCAGAAGACACTTTTTTTCAGCCTGGAACCATCAGCAGGGTCTAAGTTTGTCTCTCTTATTATCTCCTTTTCCTTTGCTTGATGCATCTCCAGATACTTCTTCTTCTAATCATGTTCCCTTTCCACATCCTTTTTGCTCCCACCTCTTCAGAGTTTATTTCTAGTGGCTTCCTGCTGCTTCAGTCCAGTTCAGATATTGTTGCCAACACTGTGCTCTGGCAACTTGTACAAACCCCAGGACTTTTCCCAATGACTCCATGTCATTCACCCTGTATAAACCCAAGGACAGGTTCCAACAACGCTTCATCATTAACAGTACCCTCAGTTGTCTTCCATGAGTCCTGTTCTATCCTCTGGGACTACTCATGACAGACTCAGTTTCAACCTGAGATGGTCCTTCTGATAAATCCTAATAGGAACTCTTTCCAGTAGATATAGTTACAGCCCATCCTGATCCTGCTGATACTCTTATTCATCTTAGCAACTTAGGATTACTTCCAGAAGACCCTTTTGCAACCAGAGTTGGTCCTACCAACTACAATGGTCTTCTCCATTGCAACTTATTCCCCTCATCATCACTTAGCAGGTTGGAACATTGCTGATGTTCCTCATCACAATTAAATTAAAAATCACTCTTTAAATGTACTTTTTTCTTTTTTCTTTTTTTGAATGTTTTTTTCTGTCTTCTTATCTTGTATTATTTGGTTTTCTTTTCTTCCCCAGAATTATCTTTCATCCTTAGCTCAATACTTTGGGTATTTTATATGGACCTGGTTCACTATATGACCATTCACAATGAACTTAATCATATAGTCATAAGCAACTGACTTGACAATAACCTTGAACGGACCCAACCATAAGGCGTCCAGCTGACTTCTTCTAAAACCAAGGGTATCGCAATAGGCTACCCTATCCCCCACATGGTACCCTTGTAATGCTGGTTGGTTCGTCGTCCTTCATCTTTAATTTAATTCTTTCTTTAATATGGTATCAAATTCTATGTGTTTGTAGTTCATTCATAATATTTGCTACTCAGTTCAAGTATTGTTCTACACTCATCCCTAAAGATGGTTCTATAGCAGAATACTTAATCGGCGTTGATGCTTCCTTTTGTCCATTTGTAAGTACAAATGGCAATTTTCCTGTGCTGGATGATGACTGATAATGTAGGCAAAGGTAACTGAACTCAGATATGTTCTCTAGCAGAAGTATTACTATTACCAATTTTCTCATCGTTGCGGCTAGTGTTCCATGACTCGTTCTACCATTTTATTTGTTTCTGGATTATATGGAATGGATACCACTCCTCAGATTTCTCATCAGTTAATTCAGTTTTGTGGTAACATAGGACTAAATATGGTTCCATCATCACTCAATAAAAATTTTGGGCATCTGTTGAGTAATTGTCTGTACCTAATTGTCAGATATATAATAGGGACATAATAATGTTAATATGCTTAACTTATTATGGTTCATATCAGATATCAGTGATTATGGATCAGGTATATTCTAAGCTTATGCGAAGCTTAGGATCCGCGGCCTAGCGATTTCAGTTAATAGTATTTGACTATGATGACATAGGCTTGAGGGCTTTGTTGGTTAGGTCAGACTTAACTTTAAGTTTTTGACTTAATGAATCGGACACGTGGGATTTGTTGGTCTATGTTGAAATTAGTTTTTAATGTCAGTCAAGTTTTTGAGCGAATTAATTACTAATTAGTGATACAAATCGCCTTGATATGTGCTGAAAATTGCTTGTGAAAGAGAATCAATTCAGCTATTTGCAGACGCATCCAAAACGCCACGTTGAGAATGATGGCGTTATTTACACTGACCCTGAGGCTGAGCAAGATGCCCTGAGTCAAAGTATTTGTAGACCCTCAAATGAACATCTTACGTGTTCCTCTTGCCAAGTGCCATTGGAAATGAGATGTCATGGGTAAGATGTGGGGAACATCAAACCCTATAAATTATCTCCAAGTTGATGCTAATAAAAAACATTTAACTATTACCACTAGTTAATAGTTTAACATATAAGCTTTTTTGTGTTCAAAACTTTACTTTGTATTAGTTGAGAATTTACTTGGGATCAGAAAGATCAGGGCAGTTTGCCATCGTCCAAGTAGCGACAGGAGAATACAACTTTGAAGTGCTATTACCAAAGAGTTATATCTTTAAACTATATTCACCATCTGGTCTATCGTTTTCATACAATAGACGCTCAAAACTCCACCATACCACAGAAGAAGAACCAGCCATCAGAATGAGACCAAAATTCAACAGCATCTATTCCAGTAAATTACTTGGTCCAAAATGAATTTACCTTTCTTGCAGCATCTACTTTTCATAAGAAATATTTTGAACCATCTATTAAGATGGTCTATCGCCACCATGGTGGAGTTTGCTCCCCATTACTGACATCCAATGGTCCCATAATATCTATTGGCACCAAAACCAAGTGAACCCATGGCGTACTAGCAAGTATCCTGTTACATTCTTATTCAGCTTGTGGAGTTAGTATTCCATGCAACAGGCCAGATTATTTTTGTTACATCATAGTTGATCAATTCTCAGTGATAATACTGGCAAATATGGTCCATAGTTTTTTGGTTACCATGTATGATACTTTATGTGCAGCTTGAATGATTTCCGCTCTTTCTGACAGTTTAGGTAATAAAAATCATTTTCTGTCTATCTTTTTGTATAATTATCCATTTTTTCAATTTGTTGTTTTCCATCCCTTTCTTTAGTGCATCTTATTTCCCAGGGTTCTTCCACGATGTTGCTTTTAATCATTATCTGAAATAACTCATATGCTTGATGATAAACAGCTTGAATGGCAGGAATTATTGATAATATGTCAGCATTTTTGATGTGCTGCTCTTTCTTGGTGTATTATCTTAAAACTGTAGGCTTGCAGTTTTAAAGCCTTTGGGTGAGTTGCCCCTCTGATTTCTTAAGGTTGTGTAGCTAGCATATAGATGAAGGTCAGTCACAACTTTTAAGTGGGTCACATGGATATGAACTCAAAATGTTTGCAAGCATAAATCACCATGAGGCAGTTGCGCTCTGTCACAGTGTAGTTCCTTTCCACTGGCATCAGTGTTCTTCTCACATATGCCACTGGATGCTCCTCCCTGTCGCCACATACTTGTCTAAAAATGCGCTGATTGCCATTTATGAGGATTCAGCCTGAATGATGATCTCTAGATTAAAATTCATGTATTTTAAGACATGACTAGTGATTTAATATTATCATAACTTATCAAATGATTTTGGGCCTCCCCATTCCATACAAACCTTATTTTGGATCCCTCAGTAGGTGGAATAATGGTTTTGCAATTATGGCAAACTCCTTAATAAAATTATCAATAGTAGACAATAATCCCAAGAAATACTTTTATATTCAAAAAGCTCCTAGGGATTGACATCCGTTCAATAGCCAATTTCTTCTGCAGTTATGGTTGCAGTCCGCTGAAGTTTATCACAAACCCAAATACTCGATCTCTATTAAATAAATGGCATTTTCTTTTCTTTATCTTTAAGTTATCCACCACCAGGCGCATGAACACTTCCTCTAAGTGCTCTAAGTAATCAGTGAAGGTCCTGCTGAATAAGAAGATATTATCTAATTACTACAAAACGCAATATAACTTCAAAGCACTCAACATGGAATCCATCGCCCTCTGGAATGTCAATAGCGTGTTGCACAATTCATGGGTCATTCTGGTCAGCTGGTATAGTCCTTGTTCAGTGATTATTGCACATTTCTCTTGATTTTCTTTTACTAAATCTATTTGAAATTTCCTAAACTAATTCCATTGCAGAAGAATACTTGGCATCCCCTAGGTGATTGTGTGCACTATCAATACTTGGCAACAGATAGGAAAACTATTAGGTGATTTTAATTAATCATCAGTAATTGATTACCACGTGATTTGATCCATCCTTTTTCTTCACAATTCGGATTGGACTCACTCATGGACTCAGTGATAGAATGAAGATCCCATGCTCTAATAACTTGATAATCTCTTCTTTGACTGCTGCTTCAGCATCTTTAGACTGTTGGACAGGTCACATCCTTATTAGTGGATATTCCCCAGTGTCAACCTTATGGATCACATTTTTAGCGCATCTAAAGTTATGGTCATCCTGGGAATTTAGCACCCAATATTTTTGATTAATAAGAACATCTCTTCTTGCTGTTGCTCTGATAAATTGGCCAGTTGCTCATGATCAACCAGAACTTGATTCTTTTGGCAGCACCTGTTGGAATCCTATCATTATGGCATTTTCCAGTACTTTTATCACAGGATTACAACTATATAGCAGGTGTGGGAGTATTAATCCAAACAATTGCTGTTAAAAAATTTTAGTGGAAAAACAACTGCAAGTAGATTTAAAAGAATACTTTTATTAATAATAAAGATGAGGATAGGAGATCTCCTATTAAGTTATCACTTCCTAGTTTTTATTCTACTCAGAGTCTTATAGCAAATGTCAATGGAATTTAGGCTAAGAAGAAGGTGGCCCAATTTGGATAAATGATAATGTAGCCTATCAGAACTCCCATTGGTATCTTGAGCTTGAATTAACTTGATTTCAGTGGTGGCTATTGTCAGGGATGATAAATCTATGCGCTGATGATTTAATATATTTAATACAATCAAACACCTTGAGAATGTTTTTACATCAGCCAATTACCTGAGGTCATATGTAGTGATCTGTGGTTAAAATACTTCTGTCTCCAAGAACCCCCTTAAGGTCTTAAATAGGGGGTTGTCTCCAGTTAGGAATATGAGCTAATTCAAAGGTAGGGTGTGGCGGGACCTCTGAGTCAGTATGTCATTTCTGCTGGGGGATTTGGCATATCCATACTAAAAGCAGCAAAGCTATTTGGCTGAGAGATAGTAGTAGGTGTATTACTCTGATTGAACTATTCTACCATGAGGTGAAATGGGGGATTTGAATGGTAATTTGAGACATATAATCCCATAAAATTTACCAATTAGTTAAACATCCAATTTTCTGACATTATCCAGCAGTAATACTATCTCAATTAACGTTCCCAAGTCATGAAATTTACTGATTTCTGCCATAGGGATTAAATGGAGAAACTTGATGACTTGATTTTTTCTCTATTTTCATCAGTTTTTCTCCCAGATTGCCTTTAGCACTCTTATCTAGATATGGCCTGGAATTTTAATCCCAACGCTACCCATGGCTCAATACTCAATTTCTATGATCTCTTTTGACACTTCCCACCTTTCTTCAATCTAACTAATTTGTACTGAATGGGTACAATTCCATTGTTGTAAATTAAAATCATAAAATTGTTCCTCTTTGTCAGTGACAGTTTTTATTTCTTCTGATATACCAAGGGCAGTCTTTTTTCCAAAATCGTCAGTGTATTCCCCTCAGAATCACATTCATGCCATACTTTCTCAGAAATTTTGTCTCAATAAGTATGTCATAATTTTGATTAGCAAAGACTATGGCAGGAGCTAATACTACCATTGATTCAAACCAAAATGATAGCGCACTGTAGGCTCCACAAGATATCGTGATATCTGGTACATAGTTCCATATTCCTTCTGGTGCTCTAATTTCAGCAAAATCTTCATATGTTTTACCCGTTTGATCAAAAATAATAATAATGGGCGCTCCATTGACAATTCAGCCTGTAAACTCACTCGATTGACAATACTGTCTATATATACACTTAGGGTATTGTAATGAAGTGTTTACTGAGTTAGTCGTGGCATTATTCACTGACTCTAGAGTAGAATCAATTGTGTGGACAAATCAGGGAAAGATCTATTAAATGCAAAAAGGGATGGATGCGCTTACCTCATAAGCTTTGTCTTGATTAATTCTTCCACACTTTCAGAAAATGATTGTAAAAATTTACTTGTTGTGTTATTATCATCAAACAACCCTAATAAACTTTTTACTTCACAGGTTTGGTTTTCTTGTGCACTTCATCTGCGTTGTATATTATATTATATTATCGGTTGATAATAGTATGATGACTATTATCAGTAGTTTAGTATAAATTCTTTTATCTCAGCCAACGCTTGGCCAGTATTCTTAATTAAAATCTTGAGATGTTAAAATATTAGGGATTCGTTCCCTTGTTCTGTCTAACCCAATCTTTGCTGAGATTCCCTGGTGACAGTCTCTTCAGTCCAACACACAGTTGGTAGCAATCCCCAATTGTATCTCCTTCTTCTCTAGATCCCCGCTCAGATCTTTACTCTTTTCACTAAGAGTCTTCCAATTATTGCACACAGAAATAATATCCTTGAGAAGAATAGCACAATTGACAGCTGATAATTAGTTTACTACTTAAAATATATACCAGATGAAACTATATTGATAAACTACTGTTGTATTATCTGTTTTTTATTATAAGTGAATCCTAGGGAATTTATAGTGGGGATTTGGTCATCTAACCCTCAGTTAACACCTCTTCGATAAAATGGCAGCCATTGCCATTAAATCACCCATCATCATCTTTACAACGATGGTCTTCCCCATCCTGGCTAGGATTCCATCATTGGACATCCTTGAGACCTAAATGGAAAGAGTCATAAAACGTGTCCCTAACGTTCTCCTCTTGATCCAAGCAAACCAACCATATTTGGCTAGCGACCTGCTTAGGTAATGGTACTTAGTACCCATTAAGGCTGTCACGCACCAACGAATTGATTCGCTAGTTGCAGGCAGCATCACTCACCTCACAACTTGCTATTCATTCCCAATCAGTTGGTGATGAAACCCAACCGATCCCAATTGGTACACCTGATAGTTAATCACTATCAGATGCCCCTATTTTGTCAGCAACTCTGCCCAATGAGATCTAAAGTATTTGTCCAGATCGATCCCCAATGGATACAACCAGGCGAATATCCAAAATAAACCCTGGACGTAGTTACTCCAAAACTTGGGCCAACCAATTTCCAATTCACTTCGCCTTAGGGAATCATCACCTAGTGATTCCTGGTAATCTAGCAGGCTGGTAATATGGGCAAAAATCCCAACAATGATCTTTGCTGCTATCTGTTTAGCATACAGCTGATCAAAATCTTTCACATTTTAGGGTCTATCCCTTCACTTTTGCTTGGGTAATCGTGTTGACATCCAAATTGACCACCTGGCAGAGCAGATCAGGTGCGTCGTCTTCCATGAATAAATTAGAGGTGTCAATGTTGTCCTTCATTATATTAGGGAGAACAGGTTTGATTGCAGTGCTATATTGTTCTTATTTATGGGGCCAAACCAGGTCGATGGTACCAATCTGGGCCCTGACCATTTGAGTCGGGCTGTTCACATGGCTCAGATTCCCCAGATTTGTCCCAGGGGGCTGTGGGTCCTTTTACAAACTCTTGACTGATTTTCCTTTATTTAGTATGTAATATGTAACATTCTCTCTAGGCTTTTTCTCCTTACATTAAGCAACTATATGGCCAAGTTTCTACATTGGTAACAACAAACCGGAGATATAGAAACTCATTTCTGTCATTTAGCCTTATTTCCCGTCATTTTTCATTTCTGTTGTTTAATGCTAGCCTTGGATAATTTCAAGGTATATTAGGATCTGGTCTATATAATTTTGTGGTTCAGTTGGGTGCTTTAAAGTTCGCTCCTTTCATCTTGAGATAGTTCACCATCTGCAATGTAGATATTGGTTTTAGGGTTTTTAAGATAGCTGGTGCATTTGAGGCCTAAAGTTCCAACAAATAGGGGATTTAAAACACTGACGATAATAAAGATAAATAAATACTAAAAGCTAGAAAGTTGTGTTTTCTATAGTTTTATTAGTTGTCTTGGGTTTAAGAAAACAAACCTTCTTAATAAGTCAAGCTTAGTATATATTGTGTCGAGGCTCAAAGTTCAGATTGCTTAGTAACATCCAAATTAAGGAATATTGATATTTGACCTATCAGAGCTCGGAAGATTCACTTCACTTTGATAAGATGGCCAATGGAGGGCAGATAAAATAAGTCTATGCTGTAAGTTTTGATGTATTTCACTCAATCAGTGGGCTGGAAAGATTTTGCACTTGGTCAGACCCCCTCTGACTCTATAAAAGGGTTGGTCTCTGCGGTGTAGGATGTACTAAAGTGGAAGTGGCTTGAAGAGGTACTTATGATGAACTTTCTAAATTTGGCTGACAATAGGTACAATACAATCACCTGAACTCATTTTTTGCCCAATTTTTACTTAAAATTGCTGCCCTGATTTGTTGGCTCCACCTGGAAATTGATCTGGGTCTTTTAGCCAATCTTTTCATCACTTACCTTTAAACCACACGTTTCTAAACATTGTACTATAATTTTCCGTTATTACCCCCTTTAAGAGTGGTAGGGGTGATCAAGGTCACAAGAATCATTCATGAACTTGGTTAATGGTAAGGCCAGAAGCAAGGGACTTGATGGAATA